>PVJA010004784.1:0-83326 GCA_004027025.1 Myocastor coypus | reverse complement strand
AGAGTACAGTGTGTGGGCATGACCCACCTCCCTATTGATGTTGCTTAGAGAAAAAAAAAATAGGAAAAGAATATACTTCTCTTTAGACTAAGAGGAAGCAGATACATACACAGTCAAATGTTCTGCAATTGCAGTGGGCCACCAGTGAAGCTTGTGATGTTGGAGGCTATTGAATCTAAGCCTCCTAAAGCTCATCTCACCAATCTAGCTCTGTGCTTCATGCATTGTAATTAAGCATTTTTTTTTTTTCTTTTTCTTGCTGGGTGGTCAAGGGCAAGTTGAAGCAAGACCTGTATAACAAAACATTCATTTTTTTTGTTTTTGTTTTTGTATCTTCCAGGGTCCTGTACATTCTTTGGAAGCATGGATTTAGCAATGTCTCACAAATGTTTCTACATATAGTCTTTTTTCTTAAACTCAAAATGTTTAAAAATTTTTCTTGAAATTTAATTTTTCATTCACCAATTTGAAACACATTGTTTAATTTCCAAGCTGAAAACTTTAAAAATCTGTTATTTGTTTTTAATTTAGTTCTGAATGGTGGGAAAATGTAGTTTGTATGATTTTATTTGAAAGCTTTCATAGTTTGTATTGGGATGCAGGGTTTAGGCTCTTCTACCAAATGTCCTATGGAAACTACTTAAGAAGATGACGTTTTGCACTTGTGTGGCACGTTCTGTAAGTGTCTCTTAAGCCAGTTGGTTGATGGAGCTATTCAGTTCAGTATCTTTGGTGATTTTCTGTTTGCTGTTACCACCAATTCTAGTAGAAGAGTACTGAGGTTTTGACTATTACTGAGGATTTGTCCTCTTGACCTTTCAGTCATATCAGTTTTTATGAATTTTTGTCATTGCCATATGAAATCTGTACATATTTTGGATAATTACACCTCCTTTCAGCACTATAAAATATTACTGATTTATTCCTGCTAATCCCTCTCAATGTGAAAGCTCTTTCTCAGAAATTAATAGAGCCATAACAGTGTTTTTGATGAACATTAGTATGCTATAAAATTTTCTAAGCTTTTATCTATCCATGTCATATTTGATGATGTCATGTAACTTGGTCTTTGTTTTTCATATATATATGTGTGTGTGTGTGTGTGTGTGTGTGTGTGTGATATGTGTGTGTATATATATGTGTGTGTGATATGTGTATATATATATGTGTGTGTGTGTGATATGTGTGTATATATATATCAATGTACGTATCAATGTAATTACTGATCTTTTTAAATTCAATCTTGCTTTCTATTGGTTTTTCTCTTCTCCCTTTTGTATCCTATTTCTCTTTTGGAGATCATCTGAGTGTATTGTAGTTTTCTCTTTGAGTTTGTCTATTGAATTTTTGCCTCTTTGGCTAGTGTTCTTAGTGTTTCCAATAAAGGTCTCAATCTGTATTAGTTGTTGTCCATGTAGATATAAGTATTTACTTCTTCAAGTGGACTAGCAAAAATGTCTCTCTCCATGGGCCCTGACCCTCTCCTATGTGTGCTGTGCTGTCTCCCATGCCCTTTAGTATACTTCCACTTCAGCTATCATGCATATATACATTTATCCAGATATTCACCATCTCTGTTACCCTTTTTCACTCCTGAAGTACCAAGCTTCCTTTCAAGATTATTTTTCTGCGAGCTAAAGAACTTTTAGAAATGTTATTTTTAGAATGAATCTGATGGCAAGAAACTCTGCCTTCACTTGGGAATGTTTGTAATGATGCGGGATGTGGAAAGGTAACTGGACTATCAAGGTTTTAATGCCATCAGTGTGTTTGTCCACTGAGCTGTTCACAGCTCCATGTGCTGCCCAGAGGTGGGGCTTAGCTAGAGAGGACAAGCTCCTGACATGTGCCTTGGAAAGCTGCATCTCATTCCAGACCCTTGCTCCCTCTTGGCTTTTTCCCTTTTTCCCTGCTTCCTGGTTACCAAGAGGTGAACAGTTGCCTCCATCACATCCTTCCACCATGACATTCTGCCTTCCTTTAGCCTAAAAGCAAAAGGGCTGGGGTACCATGGCCTGAAACTTCTGAACCTGGAAGCCAAAGGAAACCCTTCCTCCTCTAAGTTGTCTCCTTTAGGTATTTTGTTGCAGTGATACAAAGCTGACTGACACAGTATGGAATTAAGTGTGTGTGTGTGTGTGTGTGTGTGTATGTGTGTGTGTTTCCATTTATGCATTTGGTACAAGGTCTCACTACACAGCTCAGACTTGTAGTGATCCTCCTGTTTTCAGCCTCCCCAGGGCTGGGATTATAGTCCTGTGCCACCACACCCAGACTTATTCTGGCTCAACAGCCAGGGGTGGGGATGATACAGCATGTGGGACCAAGTATCAAACCCTTATACCTACACTTGCCAAAGCAGGCACTTAACCTGCTGAGCTATCTCACTGGCCACTTGCGTGTGTTCCTTTGGAGCACTTTAAAAATCCCATTCTCTGTGCTTTCTCATGAGAAAATCTGTAATCATTCAAATCACTATGCCCCTGTCTGAAACATGCTGAAACATGTTATTTTTCTCTGGTTGCTTTCAAGACTTCCCCTTGTATCTGGATTTATCAGTTTTCCAGTGCTATGACTGGCAGGGATGTCTTTGTTTACTTTGAATTTTTCCAAGCTTCTTGCATCATTAAGGGTATGTGTTTTATTGAATTTTATGAAAGAATGTATAAAAGTTTACCTGGCATTGTTTTCTTTTGAATGCCACCCTTTTGTTTCATGATTCCAGTAACTAGAAATTCAGAGGCATTAGTACTGTGATGAATGGCTTTGAGACTCTGCTCATTTATAAAATCTTTTTTTCCACCTTATTGTGCTGTTTGAGCAATGCCTATTGCTCTGTCTTCAAGTTTGCAAATTTTTCTTTCATTTCATTCTTCTATTGTGCTGATTCATGGAGAGATTTTTTTAAATCAGTTGCTGCATTCTTTAGTCTTTAAATTTATAATTGATTTTTCTTACTGCTTCTGTTTCTTGACTGAGTTTTTGACTTTCCGTTCATTTCAAAATTCATTCCTTCTTGGGGTTTGGCTAATCCTGTCTGCTTTGAAGGTTTTGTCAGAAAATTCCAACAGCTGCTTCATCTCAGCACTGATGTTTTTGTCTGTGAAATGCTGACATTTTCTGGCTCATTCTGCGTTGAGGAATTTTCAGTTGCAACGTGGACATTTTGGTGTTGTCTGATTAGCTCTGACTCTTGCTAGTGTCTTTGGGAGAATATTGATTTTGTGTCAGTTGACAACTGATCCAGCCTGGTGTGGGTGCTAAGCTTCTCTTCACTGGCTACAGTCCATGGTTCCACTGTCAGGATGATTTTCAAGGACTTCGTTGGGTGATGTGAAGTATGAGTTGTGATAAAATCTATGTAAGTGCTTAAATTAAAAATAACCTTTATAGTGAAAGATCCATTGCCATGAATCCCCTTCAGAATTCTCCTTACTTTGAACACACTTGTCCCCTCACCCTGGCTGTGTTCTGAAGCTGGTCTGGCATTCTCTTTCTGTGTTTCTTTGGCTGTGCCATTGTGGCTGCCACAGTATTCTCAGTTGAAATGTTTCCCTTTCATAGTCACTTTGACTTTGGGGAGCAGCCAGGAGTCCCATTGTGCCAGATCTGGTGAATAAAGTGGGCAAGTGCACCCCAGCATGGTTTTAATGGGCCTGCTTTTCTGTTGAATGGGAGTTGGAAGCAACAGTCCCTGTAATTTTAATCACATCTTTTAAAAGACACTCAATAAGGAGTTCCAGGGCTGCTCTGGCAGCAAGCAAACAATGGGCACTACCAGGCAGAAGGGAAGTATTTCAAGGGGATCATGGCAATCAGTCCCTTCCTGGGATAGTTTTTTAAATTAAAAATGTGTTGCATTTTTCAGTCACACTTTGTGCTCCCCCTTGCTTTGTCCAGTCTTCAGTCTTGGCAAATTCTTGCCCCTGATATAGCAGGCTCAACATAGAGTCATAAGTGAGCACAGAGGCAAGTATAAAAATTAGGGCTGGCGAGATAGCTATGCAGTCTAAAACACCTGCTTAAGCAAGCCTAAGCAAGTGTGCAGGGACTGCAGTTAGATCCCTGGCATTGCAAGCTGTGTCAGCCCCACCACCACGGTGGGCTGAGCCAGACACACACACACACACACACACACACACACACACACACACACAGGAAAGAGAGAGAGAGAGAAACAATTAGTAGCTTTGCTGTTCCCAGTCTCCTCCTCTTCATCCTCTCCCTGACAATGTTTGATTTCCTGGGGTTCCCTTTCTTCTCCCCTGACTAAAAAACCAGAAAAAGGCTTGTTTCTCTACAGTTTCACTAGACTATATCTGTCTCCACTGGACCAGCACAGGGAAGTGAATCTGACCTGTGCCCAAGGCATACAGGTTTCCTTCCAGGGCACAGGAACCTTCCTGGCAGCTGCCTGTTTCAACTGCTTCTATGGGAATTACCCAGATGTGGGTGGAAGAGGATGGAGAAACCACAGACATCTCAAGGTTGGCTTCCAGGTCCTGGAGCTCCCTCCCCCATCCGTGCCTGGTGCAGAGTTTCGGTTCAAGGCTCCTTGGATGTCCATACCAGGGAGTGCTGGAGCAGGAGGCCTGGGAAAGCCAGTGCCAAATCTATGGTGCTTCGAGGTTGGTTTCCTTCTCTGCCTCCAGTGTGTTCATAGGTCAGAGCTGGGCCAGAAGTCCATGTTTGCAGTGCACAGTGGTCACATGCACCAAGGGGAGTTGGCCCATGTGCACAGCACAGGCGGGTTCTTCTTTCTCCCCTTGCCTCCATGCCCTTTCCCTCCTTTGTCTCTCTGTCCACTTCCCTTTTGCAAAGGATCTGTCTCCTTGTTTCCTATTGCCTAGATTTTAATGTGCTCTTTAATTTATCTATACTTTGGGTTTCTCATATAACAGAAAGCATGACATTTAAGCTTGTGTACCTGGTTTATTTCATTCAACCGTATGGTCTCAGGATGCGTCCATTTTTCTATAAATGACTCTCCTTTATTCATGGCAGAGTGGTGCTCCATTGTGTGTAAATCCCTTATTTTCATTATGTATTGATCTCCTGGTGGAAATGTAGGGTGTGTTTCAGTGCATTCCATGGTTAGAACAGGCCTGTGCAGGTTCACCACTGTGAAGGCATCCAGGGGCACACAGTGTGTGAGACTTTCATGATCTTCCTCACACCCAGAAGTGACTTCTGATGGGCTTTGGCTCTGTGCTAGGCCCTGTGCCTTAGAGCCTTAAGGCCTGACTCTCTGCCTTTAGAGGAAGCTGAGGCATGGTCTTGTTTCATTATGCAGCTGGGGAAATTGGGCTTATAAGGGTCAGGTCAGGGTCATCTGGTAATAGAATGTGGGTTATGGACTGTTGAGAAGCAAAGCTCCAAAGGACGCTGCGATGTTGAGGAGAGACCAGAGGGCTCCTGCTTGATATCTTGCTCTTCTCTCTATAGGCTGGACGAGGGGGATGCTGTGATCACGCACCCTGGGATTGTGTGCGTCATGGTGAGGCTGTTGCCCCGGCTATACCACCGAGACTACCCACAGGTACCTGTTGGTGGGATGGGTGCATGTCTGTGTCTGTGTCCCTTGGCTGATTGCTCAATCTCCTCTGGCACTAGGCTCTCTCTCTCTCTCTCTCTCTCTCTCTCTCTCTCTCTCTCTCTCTCTTTTTCTTTCTCTCTCTCTCTCTCCACCCTTAGTACCTATGTTAGTAGAGCACCTTGGATGGTGCCCCTTTAAGTGATGCTTGATTGATTTGTGCCACCTTTGCAAAGCCATTCAAAGTGGGTCACTTTAATTGGGGATGTGATCTTCCAACAGCAACAGGTGAGCAGATGTGACTGAGTGTGGATGAATATTTGAGAGTGCCCAGAAGCTGTGCACAGTCCTGGTGCTAGTGGTACCAGTGGGTCCTGACCATGGATGCTGGCTGAGATCATGGTAGTGCTCTAGTGGGTGCGCAGGGCTAACCAGAGGTGCATAGGCTGTTCCCAGAGGCTGTGTCTGTGGGGGAGACACACAGGGAGGTGGGGACAGGGCATGGGGACAACATAAACACATTCAGATCAATGTACAATCACAGAGGATAGTCAGGGAAGGAGCATGCTGAGACACTGATAGGATGAAGGGAGGAAGGCTAATTTGAGTGAAGAGGTAGAGGACAGGGGTACCATTGCGATGGGGCAGAGCATCCATTAAAAAACTGGAAAGAGATGCAGCAGTGGAGAGAATTCCCCTCAAGGGTAGGGGATCTTCTCTCTAGGGTAATGAGGTTCTCTAGGGTGCGCACACTTAGAGGATTGTGTAATAAATAGTGCTGCGGCTGTTTGTTATGGAATGTTGTGGGACAGAGTGGTGGGGAAGGAGTGGGAGCAGTATCCACAGTCAAGGCCGTGCTGCATACAGGGTGTGGAAAGGGGTGAAGACAGGAGTCTGTAGACCTTCTCAAAGGCAAAATTGATAAGATTATGGCTATGGAGGGATGAGTACAGGCTGCAGGGAGACAGCAAGACCAAAGTTTCACAGACTTCTGTGCTGACAGAAGGCTGAACTCTGCAGAGGGGTAGAGCGGCCCAGGCGTGGGCACAGGTCCGATGGACAGTGGCTCATCCTGCTGTCTGTTATATGTGTGGAAACTTCCACAGAAGATCCTGGTAACGGGTTTGATAATATCCCTTATTGTTCGTTATTGTTGACTGGTCAGGCCCACAATCTTCCAAATGAGTGTAGCTTAAATAAAAGAGAGAAGTGGTATGACTTTAGGGCTCTAGGAGGTCCACAACCCTCTTAACAGAATTTAGATTTTCTGGGTTAAGACAAAGAACTTCTCCAGGTGGCCTGTGTTTATTTGGTTTTCAAATGAGGAAGAGGGATACCAAAGAAAATGCAACCATCTCAGCAGGATCTTGGGAAGCCATTTCCCTAGTAGTACATTATGTCATTCAGGTCACAGCAAGTAGTTCAGGAACAGTCTGGCGCTCCCTCCCTGTCTCTCACGTATGCAAATGGAATGTAGTGGTGCATTTTCTCAGATATTTTCTGCAGATGCTAAATCAGCAGCCATTAAAAGTTGCATAATTACAGTAATTAATTTCCAAAAGGGGTGGGGGAAAACATCATACTAAGAGAACAGTAAATCAAATGAAAGATGAGACCTCTAAAAAATGCTGAAGCAAAGAGGACTTGGAGCCTAAGTGGCCCTGGGCGCTGGAAGGGCCCAGGTCTCCATAGGTGGCAGTGTTACTGAGAGGATGAGCCTTCCTTCCAGTCTGCTGGACAACCTCCCTGACAGCTCTTAATGCTCTCTCCCCGTTTGCATCAGAGGTGAGTGGCTTTCCAGGGTGCAGATGTTGTCTTAGTGAATGATAGATAAATGACCTCATGTTCTGGTTCATCCCCACCAAGGCCATGTTGGAAGAGCTCTGTGTTCAGCCTCACAGTGGTGTTGATTTTATTTTATTTTGTTGTTGTTTTGTTTTTCCTCTTAAAAATGCTAACACTGCAAGCTGGTCTTGGGAACAGATAATTGAGTTATTTTTCTGTCTCTGGTACCTTTATCCTAATTAAAAACAGAGCTGAGAGCTGGGGAGATAGCTCAGTGGCATAAGAGCCTGCTTGGCAAGCTCAAAGTCTTGAGTTCAGTTCCTAGTACAAACAAACAAACAAATAAAACACCAAATGAACAACGACTGGGAGGTGGAAATTGTCCTACTCAGGAAGCAAACATGAAGTGCAGCTCAGTGTTCTTAGAGTGGAGCTGACTCCAGAAAGCTAAGTCTTTGGAAGGAAGGTGCTTGCCCTTCCTGGATGCTCAGGCACCGGGTGGACTCACTAAAGGCAGAGGCCCTGTCCATGCACACAGTTGGGGTTTAGTCTTTGTTGGAGCGATGGATAACTGGGCTCACTTCTTTAATAACTTTAAAAGCCCTGCCGGCTGCCTCTGGGGAGTCAGAGATGAGCTCCGCAGTCCTGATCTGGGTTGGAGGGGAATAGGCAGAGGAGAGTAGGAGTGAGGAAGACAATGTCCTTCTGGCTAGCAAGTTTGTGTCACCAGGCTTTGGGACATGGCAGAGGGAAAGGCACAAAGCAGTTGGGGACAACAGAGTGGGTGAGGCTTTAAAAAAAAAGATGAGTCTGCCCAGATCATACTGGGTAAAAGGGAGAAGAAGCCTAGATGCAGACATACAGATGGAGGAGGCTGTTTGGGGACTTTGTTCAGTGGGGCCTGACCCTGAGAAGACAAAGACAGTCAGTGGGGCTGGAAAGGACATCAAGGTCACAGTGAGAAGGGCCGAGCTGCCTTGGGTTCCTATCTACTACCACGCTCAGCATCCCTGTGTTAAGTGAACAGTCATGCTGTGATGGCAGAACAGGCTCTGAATATAGTAGAGCAGAGCACAAGCAGACCTCAGCTGGGCCACTCTGCAGTCACCGAGCCATGGAAAGTTCTGCAGCCTCTTTGTCCCTGCCCTAGGTGTGGGATGGGGCAACAGCAGCTTCTCCTAACACATCTTTGGGAGGGCTGTGTGAAGCAGTAATGAGCACTTGGGAAGATGAGTCTAAGCACACAGTCAGGAGCGTGTGCTAGAACCCCGCAGCTCCCTGCACTGCAGCCAGAAGCTTCCCGAGTGTGCACGGCTGCGTCTTCCACAGAGCCTAAGGAGCTGATACCCATGTTCCTGCTTCACAAATGGAGGCTTGAGGTCTGCAGCTGCTGGGGTTGGCACATTTGCTGAGCAGTGGGTGTATGTGTCCGATGGAGGCTTGTCCCCTGCTCCCCTCCGGCTACCTTTCCTGAGACAGCAGTGACCTGATCAGGCCTGAGCATCACAGAGTCTGAGTGTATCCACAGTCTGCCCTCAGTGCTGGGGTGCAGTGGCCACTGCAGAGAGGCTGGCATTGTGGGAACTCCCGCAGCCTAAGGCCCAGGAAGCAGAGGTGGAGGCTGTGTGTATTTGTTGACACATCTGTGCCTAAATTTGGAAAAGTGTGCATTTTCTGGAATCAGCTGTATTTCAAACACATCGAACTAATCATATGGGTTTCAGATAACTAAAATATCGATGTCACTAATAGCCCTGCTTGCAGCACATAAGGGCTGCTTGGAAACAGACATTTCCTCCAACTGGGAAATGGTCAGAACAAGAGCTCTGCTTTGTTTTATTCTAGCACAATAGATCCCCAAATGTCTTGGTTTTCTATGTGCTTTCCCACTGACCCCTGTCCCTCAAGTATTTCTATTTTTCTTGAGTAAAAATTTTTATGTCCCAGGAAAAGTCCAGATGATTTCTCAGGGTAGCCTCTTACAGAGTAGATGCAGCTTGAGGAGGGAGGAGCAAAAATGAGCCACGAGGGTCCAGGAATGATGGATCAGAGGTTCTGGCTCAGGTATCAGGCAGATTTTCTCAGAGTTCTTCTCCCATCTCTACTTTATAGTGGCTTCCGTAGACCACTTCCTCTGCCTGAACCTTGCCGTTATCTGCTTTGAGTTCCTAGATCACAGGTCTTGGACCAGAGATGGAAATGAGGTCAGGTGTAACAAGGGGACAGGTGAGGCCTGTAGGCAAGTGGAGGGAACTTGGCCTGGAGAAGGTGCTCCTGTTAACCAAGGAGAAAGAACGGGAAGGACAACCAGCAAGTTCAAGGCTTTGGTTGGTCCCCGATGTTCAACACTCATAGATGCTGGATTCCTTTTTAAGTCTTTTCCCTTATAATGAGCACAGGATGAGGTGTTAGAGTCTTGGGCTCTGGGCGAGGAAGGTCTGGGCTGGAGGATCAGTTCTGCCTCTTGTTGTGTACTTGATCTGGGGATGCTGATGCAATGTTTTCAAGTCTCAGTGTCCTCATCTGCAAAGTGGGCATGACAACGTGGTCCTGTGACAACGTGGAGATATGGCCTTCAAGTCTTTGGCACATTCTCTGCACCTGGCTTGTGGCCATGTCACAGACGCTGGCTCTACCATAGCTACTCTATGACTGCCTAGCATTGACAGCCTGTGTTTTTAGGAGTCTGAGTGTTGGTAGGTACACTGTAGGAAATATTTTTAAATTTATTTTATTTTTTTTTAAAGAACACAAAATAGTGTTAAAAATAATAGCATTAGAAATTATACAGGGCTGGGGAGATAGCTCCAATATCTAAGCACCTGCCTGGAAGTGGTTTAATACCCAGAACTCCTTGTGCACTGGCTACTAAAACTGGGTGTGATGGTTCACACCTGTAATTTCAGCACTGGGGAGGCTGAAACAGGAGGAACAGTAGGAGTATGAGCTGCATAACAAGATCCTGCACCAAACAAACAAACAAACAAACATTTCACTGAGCAAAGTAATAGGAATTCAGCAATGGTTGCTATAGTGCATGATGTTATCTTCAAATTAGCTGTTCAGGTCACCAGATATAAACATACAAAATTGGTTTATAAACAAAACCAAACAAAATAACAAAAAGTTATAAGAAATTAGAAGGATAAAAAAGAATAAAAAATTTTTAAGGATTAACTATTCCTTTCAAAAGACACTGCTGGAAATATACAATTGACGTTGCATTTGCCAGGTGGGCACTTGTGCCATGGAGCCATCTCCCCAGCCCCAGGCATTCTGGTTGTAATTCTCACCAGTACACTATTGATCAGCTGATAGCAGAATGCTACCAGTGAACTATGTGTTACTGTTTACTTGTGAGCCAAGACTTGGGCACTTCATTCCCCTGGCTCTGTACCTTGGGGGTGAGCTGAGCTACGTTCAGGCAGCAGCCAGCTTAAATATGGAGGAAAGGCCAGCCAACAGGTGGCAGAAAGGGGGGAGAAGGTCTGAATCTGGAGCAGAGTCCATCGGGGCGCAATTCAGTGGAGACAGCCAGGCCCGTACCTGGTACTCAAGTGTGTTCACACATGACAGGGAAGGGCCGAGGTTGAGTACCCTGCATGGTGAACTCCACTTGTTGGTGGTGACAGCAGCAGGTCAGGTAGATGGTTGGCTGTGAGCTTGGGTACAGCCACGTGGGTCCATGCTGAGAATTCCCAGAATGTTAGGCCAAGGCTGGTGACCCGGAGCAGGATCCTGGATACCAATTTGGGGTGGGCCAGGCCAGGGCCTGGAGTGTGGAGTGGACACAGTGGTCAGAGGGTGGCCCTATGGTCCAAGTGCTGCCAGAGGTCATCTCTGAGACTTCTCCTTCTCAGGGTACTGGCACTAGGGGCTGGGGTATCTCCAATGATCCCACTAGCAAGTGTCTTCTGGGCCACCAGGCTGCTCTCCCTCCAGCATGGGCAATTTGAGGAGCTCTGGGCTTTGGGATGTAGTCTCAGATTCTCCTGGAGCTGTGGTGCCACAGAACCAGGTGGCTGCAGAGTGGATCTCTTTGCATGGTACGTCAGTGTGCTCATGTTGCTTCTGTCCTATGTGGCTTCAGGCTTCCCCAAAAGTCACCTCTTGGCCTCTGCACATCACTGTTCCCTTATTAGGAAAACCATGTCCCTGCTGCCCTGGCTCTGTCTTAACTACTTTTAAGACCTAATTGGTGCATCGCTTTCTGACAACCTGGTCAGACCTATGCATGAGGTGTACCACCTGGGTTCTGTACCACCTGAGCCTATCATTATAGGGCAGCTGTCATGTGGGGAGTTAGAGACAGACACAAAGAAAAAAAAGGTGCAAGGTCTTTATCTCTGGCTCACCACAGTAAAAGGCTGGGGGAGAAAGAGGAGAAGAGTAGGCAGGGAGAGGAAGAAAGAGAACCAGGTGAAGCATGATATTCACTGCGGTGGAAATAGGACATGTACCGGGGTGGGGGGCAGGGGTGGAATTTGCCTGGTTTCTTGGAAGAGAGGGTGTGGGCATTGTTGCTCAAGTAAAGTTGCATCGCAGCAAAAGGACGGGACCGGGACAGACGTGCCCAGCTTGGGCATCAGTGCAGAGGGTGAGAATGTCGCTGTGGCTGGAGGACAGGCAGACCAAAGGGTCAGAAGGAGAAACGCCCTGCAGACACGATTTCGGAGGCTTCTGCCACCAGGAGGCACTGGCCACCAAATATGCATGATCCACAAAAGAGGCACAGGAGTCAGTGCAGCACTGTCCCCGCACCTGCGTGCTGGGCTCTGCTGTCTGAGCACGTGGAGGGAGGGCACCCTACAGGTGCGTGCGGGTTCTGCTGACTTGGCAGGAGTTGGGTTCTGTCTCACCCCAAGACCATGAGCTTCTGAGCCTGCACAAACCAGTGATCAGGTGGTCGGCCTGGGCTAACATGGAAAACTGCCCATGTGTGGAGTCGACTGACTCTAAGAAAGTGGGGGTAAAACCGACACACCTGTCAAGTCCTGCACACTGTGGGCCTGTTTGTCTCCCAAACCCTCTCACTGGTCTTTGGTAATGTGTGAGCTGAGAGCACTCAAAGTCTGGCACATCTCACCCCAACTCATCAAAGACCATTTCAACCAGAGTGGAGCAAACTGTGACTCCAAACTCAGGTAGCTCAAAAAATCTCCAGTTCCTTTAGGAGGTTTGGGGGAAGATGATGCTTGGCCTGGTGAATTTCTGTCTGTTGGGTCAGCATGGTTGGGTCCAGACTCTGAAACCTCCCCTTCTTGGAAGCACTCCTTTGTAGCAGTCCACTGCTTTTATCATGACAGAGTCCTAGAGGCTGGGTTCTGTGGAAAGAAGAGAGGTTCATGTAGCTTATAGTTCTGAAGGCCCAAGGGTATGGCACTGGTGAGAACTAAAATGTAGATGAGAGAATGACACAGTGAGAGGTCACATGGTAACAGATCATCACCCCCACGACCTAACTGTCTCCCACCAGGCCCAGCTGTTATTGCTGGGGAGCAAGCTTCTTGGGGCACAGACCACATCTGACCCACAAGACCCAGGACTCAGAACTAAGGAACCACAGGACCGAGGCCACTAATCCACCAGAATTGGGCCCTGAATAGACTTTGGGGCCAGATGAATCTGGACCAGGAAAGAGAGTGGGACAGGGACAGGATGAGGGGGGCACTATCTGGGGCAGGGGAGCAGAAAGGCCTGCTCAGCACCCGCTTGCCTGGAAGGCTTGCTCCCTGCCAGCCTGTGACCTGCACTCTGACATGAAGTCCTGATTGAGCGTGGCCCCCTTCCTGTGTTGGAAGTCTTGTGCCACAGGAAAATCAATCCCACTGTAGGGGGAAACAGACTGGTTTCCTGCTACCACTCACATTTTCACTAAAACCCCACTTTACTGGAACCAACACTGAAAAAAAGCAGCACATTTTATTCAAAACAAGGCGATATTGTTATTGACAGAGTTGTAGCAATAATGAGGGCGATCAATTTTCTCTCCTCCATTATGGGGCATTGAGCAGTTTTGGAGTAAACTTGTGGCACCATTAGACAAGATCAGCATTTCTCCCTTCTGAAAACTTTTCCTTTCTTCTTCTCTTTTTTTCTTGTTTTGTGTTTAAATTATAAGTATTATTGCTCAATTGAAAAAAAAAAGCAACAACAACAAAAAGTCAAAACCAAAAGTCCCAAAGCAATAAGCAAAGTGCTGGTAATAAAAACTGGAAATTATAGGCATTTCTTTTTAGCTCTTATTAATAATGCAGTGCAGTGTTATTTTTGCATCTTGCTTCACGCAGACTGTCTTCCCAATTCTCACCCCAAATTAAATGAGTGCTGTTACCAAATGCACTAAGGTGCGTCTGGTGGAGGGGGCACTCAGGGTAGGATGGTGGCTGCTCATGTTGGTCTCAAGCACATGGAGAATAAAGGGGAGGGTGCAGGAGACACTGCCACAACATCACAGGAAGGACAGGGAAGGCGGGGACGTCAGAGAGCTCAGTAGATTCACCGGGACAAAGCCTTCCAGCGAAAGGTGTGGCATTGCAGTTGCTGGACACAAACCAGCGTAGGCGGCAGGTCTCCCTCAGGTTTCTGGATATAGAGATGTCACATTTTAAAGAGAAGGGGGCTCTTGTGGTCCAGAGAGATGATCTGAGTGTGTCCTGCAGGGTCCCCTTGAGAGTGGTATAGAGAGGAGGTGCCCTCAGCAAGTGCAAATGCAGTTCTTATAGGAGCTCCGTGAGTTCTTGAGCGAGGGTTGATGTAAACGTGTGTTAGGCCCTTCCTTCCCTCTGGCTTACTGTCTCAGCATGAGATCGCTTCCTTTTGCTAAGTTGCTAAGTTTCCCAGACTGGGTGTTTAAACTTGGAATTCTCCTGCACAGCCTGTCACATGCTGGGATTACAGGTTTGGGTCTCCAAGCCTGCTTTATTTTTTTATATAAAAAGGAGACTGCTAAAAATGGCTGTACTGTATTTGCTCAAATATTTGCTGAGTTTACTTCCTGCTTTCTCGCTTGCCTTCCTTAAAGGACACAAAGCAAGGGAAGGAGCTTCAAACCCAGAAGAGGGCTAGAGGAGAGGTCAGTGTCCCTAGGACAAGAGAGGGATCAGAGACAGACAGAAGGACTTGGTGGTGGAGGAGCTGACATTTGGGAGAATCTGTGATGTTAGGACTGTTGCTCTGCTACAGCTATGGGGTGTGCGTGAATATGTGTGTATGTATGTGTACACGTCTGTGTGTGTGCATGTGTGTCTGTGGGGTACTTCTGATAGGCTCACACACTCAGGTTGACCCTACTCATTATACCGGTGGTGCACACTCTAACACAGGAGCCTGGTGAGTGAAGGTGGCTGGGGCAGTGCGGGACCACTGTGACAGAGAGCCACTACCCAGCACCAACAGCCTGGCTCATCCCATCCTTGAGAGGAGCCTCAAGCCTGGATTGTTAGGTGGAAACATCAACTTTTCCATGCTAGCACTTAAGTCAGAAAAGTCCTAACCTAAAATTGCTTGGTCAGACATCACTCATACCACAGCTGAGCCACGTGCAGCTGCCCTTGGGGCTCCTACCAAGGCCTGCAGCTGACTGCAGTGTGGAGTCCTGATAGGCCAGCCTCCCTCAGGCTACCACGTAGGTCAAGGGACTCATGGAAGCAACCCAGAGACAAACAGGGTTTGGGGCCATGGGCCACCAATGCCTGCCCAAATCTCCCAAAGGGCACTCTGGCCACAAGAGCTCATGGCTGCTTTGATCACCTCTTAGCTGTCAGAAGAGATCCAGTGCTCCGTGGCCAGCCACCTGCTGTCCCTGGTGAAGTCGGAGAAGAACCGGCAGGTCATGTGTGAGGCAGGCATGCTCAGGACGCTCATGGCCTCCTGCCTCGGCGCCCTCAGCTCGAGCAGCAGCCCCCTGCACTCGCGTCTCATCAGGATATTCGAAAAGCTCGCTTCCCAGGCCATCGAGCCCGATGTGCTCAGGTACCACGTGGGTGGGTGTGCCTGAATCCTGCAGTGCGTTGCCAGGTGACAGGTGCACCTTGAGCAGCAGCACCTCTGTAGGGACAGGTGTCCCGAGATCCCTTCCTGCCTTGCTAGCACTCAACACTGGAACCCACAGAAGTGACCTTAGGCTGTGCACACAAGGCAAAGAGAGCCTGCACACAGCAACAGTGACTCAGCGAAGGGACTTCACGGAGGCGAGGCTGGGATGATCCCCCAGGCCTCAGCAAGTTCCAGGAAAGCCGCAGCAGGGAGGGAAGGCAACCTATAGCTGGGGCAGATGTGCATGATATGAGGGCCTAGGTGGTGTAGGAGGTGGGTGGAGAGTCTCCAAGGGCCCTAAGAAGCCCTGAAGGAGCACACGGAGGGCGGTGCTGACAGTCACACTACTCGGCCCCTGTTTACACATGGCAGGATGTGCACAGGGCCATAGGCCAACCCCTCCACCAGTGGCCACCCAGGTGGGCCACCATGCTGTCGGGCAGGCTCCTAGAGGCCTGTGAAGAGCACATCTCACAAGGTTCGCCTTGAGGATGCCGACTCTGCCAGCTCTCTGGGTGGCCAGCAGGAATACTGTCTGCATCGTGAATGGGAAGGTGTGGGGGTACTGAGAGCAGGTGCTGGGTGCCCAGGGAAGTGGCTCAGATGAAGAGGGAGAAAACTTCTGCCTGTACAATGTCTTCGCTTGGTTCTCCCATGTGTTTTGCTATCCAGGCAGTTCCTAGGACTAGGAATTCCCCGACCCCTGTCGGCTACGATGAAGATCCTCCAAGGATCTCCTGAGGGCAGTGGAGACACCTTGGGGTGCTCAGGTATGCTAGGGAAGTGAGTGAGCAGGCTGACGGGCATGGGGAAGAGTCTCCCACAATAGGGGGAAAGTGATGGATTTAAGAATGGTTTCAACTGTTCCTCAACAGCCAGGGTCCCTGGAGAAAGGTCAGGTCCAGTGGGAAAAGACACCTCCCTCTCCAACTGGGCACTGGGACACTGGCCTGTCTTCAGGGCCCAGGTCACAAGACAGTGATGGAGTCTCCTTCATGACTCCATAGCACCTGGTATGTCCTGAGCAATGGGGATACCACGGGCTTCTCATACCCTTTGCAACTCCAAGAGGCACAAGGTGTCAGGGGGGGATCCTGGCTGCGGACCAGAGGGAGGGCGCTGTCCAGGAAGGCAGCTGGGAGAAATGGAAGCTGCAGAGCCCCAGTTGTAAGAGCACACAGGACGCTGAGGCTGAAGCAAGGGCTGAGGAGCAGGAGTGGGCCTGGTGGCAGAGGGGGCCCAGGGTGCTATAGAGGACAGGGCAGAGCTTGGGCAGGTGGGTCCAAGGGCTGAGCAGGCCACAGTGCTCTGGAAGTGCTGCATTGGAAAGTGACACATGCTGTAGTGGAAGCAGGCACTTGCAGGAGGCCAGCTCATGCTCCTCTCTGATACTCCCTGAGGAGTTGAAAGTGCCCGGCGACTGCAGCGTGCTCCACCTGGCTGAGGTGAGGCAGAAAGACAGGCTCAGGATATCTTTTTTTCTCACTTGTTGCTGTAGAGCCTCCAGATCCAGGAACAGCTGAGGGGGCCACTAGAGCTGTTCCTGCCATGGCCTGCGATAGCACATCCTGGGGGGTCAACCAGGACTCTGCCCTTCAGACAGCACTGAGTCTCATCTCCATGACCTCTCCACGCAACCTGCAGCCACAGAGGGCGGCCCTGGCTCCATCCTTTGTGGAATTTGACATGTCTGTGGAAGGTTACGGGTATGAAGGCATCCATGACCCTGAGAGAGCAACTTATTAGCTTCCCAGCACCTCTGGTGCATTTAGCATGGATTGCAGAACTAGCTCCTGGCTTGTCACACTTCTTTCAGTCATGGGCATCTGCCTCTGAGACTTCCCAGGACAGTGGCCCTAAGCAGGAGGACCAGAGCCCCTTTCCCTGCTAGGGCTGCCTCCTACACTATGCCATCCTGTCCCACTTCCAGTGTGGGCCCTCTTTTCAGGGTCTCCTAACACCAGCAGCTGCTTTCTGTCCTTGGGATATGGCCCCTGAGCCCTGCAGCCCAGACCAGCCATGCTGCTATGGGGAGCTGCTTGATCTGAGATAGTCTCCTCTTCCCAGGTGCCTATTTATTCCAACCCTGTCAACTGTTATGGGGACCAGTACCGAGTATTCTGTCTCCGGAGGGATTGGGACAGGTAAGTCCATTTTGGCCCCAGGAATGAGTCTTTCTGTGGCTCTAGTGGTCGGTTTCCACTTAGCATTTCTAGAAACTGTGAGTCTTCTTTTTGGTCCTGAGCATCTACAGATACTAAATTTGCTTGCACCCTCTATGACAAGGGCCTTGGTCACCATGTGTCACCAAGGCCTCAAAGCCTGGCTGCATTGTCAACACTGAGAGGCTTGTGGTGACCGGGTCTGTGAGCCTGGGTCTGATTCACTGTGTGGTGCCTAGCATAGCAGAGATGAGCACAACGCCTGCCTAATTCTCATAACATGTGGGTGGTGAGAGCTGGTGCCTTCAAGGTTTAGGACAGACCTCTTCCCAGGTAGTGTTGGCACCAGGTGTCTGCCATCTGCCTTTGTCACCAGCCCTATTTGAGGCAGAGTGCATGGCACTTTCCTGGAGCAGAGCATGAGGCTGTCCAGTGTCCACTGCCCCGTGGAGCACAAAGCCTGGCTTCAGAACAACTGAGCAGGGGTCCAGGTGATGACAAGCCTTGGGGCAGTGGTGACCCATCTGCTCTATGATGAGGCAGCAGGGATTGTGGAGGGCAGGGGAGCAGACTGGGAAAGGCTTTGAGACTGTGGTGCAGTCCAGCAGAAACGCATCATGGCAAGAATGCCACTGGTTTCAGGGCATTGTCCTGCTTGTCCTGTGTGATGGGGCATCAGCGTCCTTGATTGTGAATTGGATGTGGGGTGTGAGGCAGGCTGGGCCCAGCACCTCCTCTGGGTGACTGAGGAGCAGCCCAGAGCCCGGTGAGCACACAGCTACCATGGGCAAACCCTGAGGCTGTGCTTGTGTTGTGACAGGTGGCACCAGGCCCTTCCCTCCCCCTGGGGGCCTTACCTTCTCGTGCTGGTTCCTGATCAGCCAGCAGGCTGCTGTCACGGAGGCCCACCCACTCCGCTTCCTCACCCTGGTGCGCCACTTGGCCAGGACCGAGCAGCCCTTTGTCTGCTTCTCTGCCAGCCTCTTCCCAGACAGCCTCTCCTTGGTGGTGTCCACAGAAGAGAAGGAATTCCAGCCCTTGGGTGAGCCCTGGGATCCAAAGCGGTTTTGCTGCACTAGGGCAGAGGGGGCTGTGTTAGCGGCTCTGGACTTGGACGTGTGTAAACCTGATGACTTCTGGTCTGTGCAACTTTGGTGCATGGCTCCTGGGTTCCACCCCGGCTGGGAGAGCCAAGCAAGCAAGGGCCTTGTGCCTGAGGCCTCATGCGGCTCATGGTTTCCCAGAATAGTGGCCATGAAGGGAACTAAGGTTTGCTGCCCCTGTTTGCTCCTGGTCCTGCCCTTGGGGCCTGGTCTTTCTCCCCACATTTTCCTACCTAAGGGGGTTCCAGAGTGTCCAGGCTGCCTGAGTTTGGAGTTCCAAGAGTCAGTTTCTTAGGCAGCACAGGGAAAGTCTGAATAAGTGATGTTCTTGGCCATAGCAAGCAGCCTCCCAGGCCTTGGCAGCATGTGTGTGTCACCATGGAAACTCTGCTGTGATGTGGTACCTTACTGAAATCTGTCACCCGGGTTTGAATCCGGGCAGGGCAACTTGGGTGAATTACCTAAGCTCTCTGTGCTTCAGGAGGTTGAAATGGGAGCAGCAAAGTACCTACTTCATAGTGTTCTTGGGACAGTAAAATAACCAGGGCCTGGTTGAGAAGCCGTGGCTGTTACTGCTGATGTTGTCATGTTTTATAAGAGGGCTAGGCCTCTGTCCCAGGTGCCTGGCCTGGTGTGGGATACCACAGGATGGCCTGGCACTTGTGTTCTCTTCCAGATATCATGGAGCCCGAGGACACCATTGAACCCTCAGCTGGGCGGCAACTTCAGGTCAGGTGTGGCCAGCTGTTGGCCTGTGGTCAGTGGCATCATCTGGCTGTGGTTGTCACCAAGGAAATGAAAAGGAACTGCACTGTTTCCACCTACCTGGATGGACAGGCTATTGGCTCAGCCAAGGTGAGATGGCATCTCTGCCCCCGCTACACTGACCTCCCAGCCCTGTCGCACTGGAGGGGTCTTGACTCGGTTCTGTGTCTTCTTTTGGGAGCAGGTATCATGTCTAGGGAAACGCATTTGCTGTCCAAGATGCTGCCTAAGCACAGGCATGGAAAGGACATCTGAGTAAAGTGTGCTGAGCTGACAGAGCCAGGCAGATGGCTGGGTGTGGGGCCAGCCCTGGAAGAACAGGCAGGGGAAGACAGACATCAGGGTGGGCAGGGAGAGCGGGCTTTCTACTCAGGTTCCAGTGAGAGTCTCCCCTCGGCTGCATTCTAGAATCACCTGGACAGGCTCCTTCTGCTCTCCCACACTGCATGCATCCCAGATTAGTTATACTGCACCATTTTTGAGTTGGAGAACTGAACAATTAGGTAGAGTTGGGCAAGTTTCCTGGGTTATTCTAGCATCCAGGTTGAGGTAGAAATCTGTTTCTTTGCCTACCTGGATGCCTCTTACTTTAGCATTCCTTGTTGAAAGGCTACTCGTATACCATTAAACTGATTTTGCACCTTGGTCAAGAATTATTTGTGCAAATTTGTGCATCTCCTTCTGGGTTTCTTAGTTCTGGCCTATTGCTCTCAGACTGTCACTCTATCAGAACATCATCTTGATTATTACGTGTAGACCATAGGAATTATTCCCAGGTAGTGTATGTTCTTACATTCTTTTTCAAAATTACTTAGGCTATTCTGGAGCTTATGTTTTCCGTTTCAATTTTAGAATTAGAGTGTCTTTGAGTACAGAACAATCTTGCTGAGATTTTGATAAGAATTGCATTATGCCTCTAGATAAGTTGGAGGAAAGTTTTATCTTTATTGTAGTGAATCTTTCTATTCATGAATATGGTATGTATCTCCTCTTGTATAGATCTTCTTTGACTTTTTTCATTATTACTTTTTTAGCATATAGATCCTGTTCATGTCCTATTAAGCATGTGTTTTTTTATTTGTACAGCAGATGCTTTTTAAATTTATGCATATTTGTTAGTCTATAAAAGTTAGTTTGCTAGTCTATAAAAGTATGATACCCTATAACTCACTGTGCTGGCAAACTTGTGGCACGAGGGCTGCTGTAGGCTGTGTACACCAAAAGCTCCCAAATGCTTCCCATCAGTGTTCTGTGGGGTCTTAAAATATTCCTTGGAGTTTTCTACCTTGTCACATCACTTCCAAATAGTTTTATTCCTTCTTTTCTAAGCTATATGACTATCACTGTTTTTATTCCATGAAGCTTCATTAATGTGCCAATAATGGACACTTAAGTGTTAGTGAAATGACTGGCACAAGAGAGAGGTACTTTGGGGCCTCCTCTGTGTCCTACCCAACTTGTTTCCAGAGGTAGCACAAGCTTTTTGCTTACACCTATACTGGTTTTGCTGGGTGCTTCTTAGATTTGATTTTCCTTCTTAATTTTGTAGATAAAATGCCATTTAATTTTAACGAGAGAACATAGTTCACTATGTTGCATTGCTTACGCTTAGCTGAGATAAGCACCAAGATCAAGTGCCGCTTCCTCTCTCCACCCTGTTTGTTTTCACAGATGCTCTACATCCAGGCCTTGCCGGGACCCTTCATTTCAATGGATCCATCCTCATTTGTCGATGTGTATGGGTATATTGCAACTCCTCGGGTTTGGAGACAAAAGTCATCGTTAATCTGGCGTCTTGGCCCTACCTACCTCTTTGAAGAACCCATATCAATGGATACTCTGGAAGTTATTATCAAACTTGGTCCAAGATACTGTGGCAACTTCCAGGCTGTGCATGCTCCAGGTATGGAGTGTTTTGATTTATAATGTTTTCGCTGGTATTAGTTTTTAAATGGACATCTAGTTATTTATAGCACATTTGTAAAGAATAAACTCAGCACAGGTCAGTCATTAGGGAAGACCTGTGTAATTGGATCATTATATATTTACAAGCCAACAGAAAATGTCACAGAAAAGGAAATGATGATATCCTTTAGATGTCATCTCTGGTGCTCCTAATGGAGGAGGATGGGTGGGTAATACTATCAGCAAAGAAAGAGAAGAGAATGAGATAAATAAGTTACGTTCCTTTTAATGAAGAAGCTTTTTAACTAAAGTATACTGTTGTCTTCAATTATTAAACAGGCAGACAAAACATCCACATTCGTGGTATTGATTGTTGGCTGTTCAAGCAGAGAACATTGCTCTCTCTCCTCATCAAGTCGGGGGTCATCTCCCATCTGGGATGAGCGATAAATGCATCGGGGCAGGGAGGCCTTGCGCGTGGGGCAGGGTGCATGAGTGTTGCTGAGTGAGTCTGTCTCCAGGCCTGTGTTTTGTTTGAATTTCATTTCCTGTGGTAAATGGCATTGGCCAGAATGACAGGACCAGGTCAGGGCTGCAGCCAGCTTCATAAACTGTCTTCACACACCACATGTCTCTAGTATGGTAGTACATCCTGATGACTTGGGGCTGGGGTCCTGATTCCAAGTTAGACACACACCCTGGCTGTGCAGCTCCTGAAAAATTTTCCACTTCTTCTTCTTTTTTTTTTTTTTTAATAAATCAGATTTCTAATCCCTTAGTATGTTGGCTTTGGAGAGCACAGTTAGAGACTTCACAAACATTTTACACTCTGGTGATTTAATACCTGAAATATCTCTGTTTTGCTGAAGGCTTAATCTTGGAGTATGCCACTGTTTTTGTAAGGGTAAGAGAACCACAGGGTAGAATAAAGCATGAAACATATTACTATACAACTTCGTAAGGACACGTGGTATGGCAACATACAAGCCTTTTCTCAGCCACTACTTTTCTGTGTGACTGAAGATCTTTAATTATCTGAGGGTTCATTTCCTGCTCTGTAAAGTGAGACTACACCTGGTGAAAATGTGTTGCTATAGGAGAAGACCCAGATGGTGAGGCCGTGCCCCTCATTGCAGAAGAAAAGATTTCCTTTGGCCTCCACGTGGCCAGCTCCTCCATCACTAGTGTGGCAGACCTCAGAAACACCTACAATGAGGTGGACAGCCGCCTGATCGCCAAGGAGGTAGTCATTCTAGCTTCGCTGTCCTTTCTTGTTGCAATCTTGGTCTCCTGGCTTGCTTCAGTTTCTGATGCTTAAATAAACACTAACTTCTGTTTGAGCATGGCTGGATAGATATCTGCATGCATAAACTCTTCTTCATTGAAATACCCTGTGTTTTCCACTTATCACATCCCACAGAGCTGGCCCTTTTATTTGTAATCACTCAAAAAGTGGGAGCTCTGCCTACTGTAGCAAGAACAAATGGAATGTTTTCACTTTTATTGAGAGGTATAAAGAGCAGTGCCAGTCTTTCCTTTGGATTCTGTTGACTCCTCAACACTGCAGAAACATGCTTAGAATTGCTGCGAGATTTTAAAGACAGTAAACATGTAGAAGAACAGGAAAATGTGTATAAATGAGGATACTCTGGGACTTACAGCTTCTTGTTCCTGCATGAAGATCACCTTTGGCTTTGAGTGCTGATGCATGTTGGTTGATCTGTTTATATTATTACCACCCTCTTGGGCCAAAAGTGCCCTGTAGCAGGAGGGTCAGGGACTAGGTGCTGCCACCCCACAACTGTGCTCCACTGTGCTCCTCTCTTGTACTCTTTAGAAATTAAGGGGGCTTGGGCCTTGCAGAATGGGGACAACCCAAGCTGAGAAAGCCAGGGCTGCCTTGGCATGCTGGGTCCCCTGAGGTGACCTTACATTCTTCTTGCCCTCCCGAGCCCTCACCAAAAGCCACTTTCACCAATGTCACTCAGCTAGGACACAGCTTGGGAGTAGGATAGGGGCCCCACATTTTGGCTTCTATCCCCTGACATTGGTTCAAGTATGATCCACTCATAGGTCCATTGCCTATGGACCACCAGCCCTGGCTAGCCCTTGGGAACCCTGGCTTCCTAGGGGCTCATGACCAACATCCTTCTTTTCTTGGAGACTCTCAAGACTAATTATTGTCAATTTCTGTAGATGAACATTTCCTCCCGTGACCACACCACACCTGTGTTTCTGCTGAGAAATTGTGCTGGGCACCTCTTAGGTTCACTCCGGACCCTTGGAGCTGTTGCTGTGGGCCAGTTAGGTAGGTCGGCAGGAAGCCTTCACTGCTTTTCAAGAAGGAAGGTGGGTGCTCACTAGAGATGTGGAACACAGGTTAGCATGGGTGGGGTATGGTAGGGTCCAGCCTAGGAAGGCCAGAGTCAGAACCAAAGGGCACAGAGATCAGCACCCCTTGGCCCATCTGGTATCCAGTAGAGCACACCTAGGCAGCGCAACAGGGGAGGTCATGATTGTGTTCAGAGACTGACAGGCAGTACCTGCTAGCCACCAGGTAATGGGGCAAAAACCATGCAGTGAGCTGATGCAAGGGCCAGGCCCAGCAGGGAGCAGAGGGCAGGAGAAGTCCTAGGGGTTCAGGAGAACAAGCTACAGAGTGCATCTGGCTCTTCAGCACTGTGGGTATAGAACAATGCATGCCACCCTGTAGCCTCTGGCTTCAGCTTTCTGATGACACAAACAGCCCTCATGAGGGCCTTCACCTCTTGAATCTTGTGCAGCCCCTCCCTCTGCTCCTTCTGGATTTCTACATGTAGGCCTGGGTGGTCCCTGTACCCACCTGCTGTGGGGATGGGGCATGGCAGAATAGCTATAGTGAACTGATCCAGAATCTTCTTTGTCCCTTACAGGGGTGAGGGTCTTTCACTCCAGCCCTGCTGCCAGCAGCTTGGATTTTATTGGTGGTCCTGCTATCCTCCTGGGCCTCGTCTCCTTAGCGACAGATGACCACACCATGTATGCAGCTGTGAAGGTCCTGCACTCAGTCCTGACCAGCAACCCCATGTGTGACCGCCTGATGCAGCACATCAGTGGGTACCAGGTAAGCCGTCTGAGCTGAGCCTGTGGATCAAGATGGGCTCCTTTGCCATAGGAACATTTCCTCCAGGGTGACTCTTGGCTAGTAGCAGGCTCTGGGACTAGCATGGTCACAGCAGAGGAGGGCCAGGTGACAGCCAACTTATGTGGCTCTGGGCTGGGTGTTCACCTGTATGTAGCTTCTGGTACTTTCTCTGGTGGCTCTAGGATGCTCTGTGTGTCCTCCATGGCTGGCTCAGGGCCAGCCTGCTGGTCTGGGAATCCTGTCTTCTAACTCATTCTGTAAACATGAAACTGCCTTGGTGTCTGTGCCTATAGGGATGTGGATTGCTGTAGCTCATGCATCCTAGGGCTGCTGTGAATAATAAATTTTATATGAACAGGGGGCTCCACACTGCTCAGAACTGCTAGCTGCATGTCTCTCTGTGCCAGTCTGTCCATGTGTAATCCAGTAGTAGCACACCTGTTGTGGAGGATTGTGCTGCTTACAGGTGCAAGCACAGGCTGAGGCCCTTGAAGGGCGCTTATGCAGGGCAGTTGGGCATGTGTGCTATGATGCTCACTGTTGTTTTCAACTGCCCAGGTAAGAGGAGACAGGGGCACTGTCTGAGTGACGGCTGCATAGCAGGGAGATGACCTTTAAGGTGCCACAGGAACAGGATCAGAGGCACACACTACAGTCTCCCTAGTAGGTTCTAGCAGGGGAACAAGGAAGGGGTGGTCCTATCACAGGTGTGGCAACACTGTGACCAGGACAGTATGACAAGGTGTTGTGTCCTCTTTCTGGGTATGTTGGAAGAGCAGGGCAGTGTCTGGGAGAGAACAGAGGTGTGGAGTAGAGCTGTACAGGAGATGAGCAGGATCCCTGCTAGGTGGAGGAGGACCAGTGCCGGGGAGGAGATTCAGAGAAGAAGCAGACGACCCAGAGAGGCCAAGCCACGGAGCTCAGGAAAGGAGACACCAGCAGGGCAGGAGCCCCAGAGTCAGCGTAGGCTTATCTTCTGAGAACTTGGGGTCAGGGATGGCAGCACAGCGAGCTGGCCTTTGCCAACACCACCACCCGAGGGTGGGCTACAGAGGGAGGATGGTCCCCACCAGGCATTACCAGACCTCTCCATGTGTCACTGTCTCAGATCCTGGCATTCCTGCTGTGGAAGAAGACCTCTCTCCTCAACCACCGCATTCTCCAGCTCATCCTCTCTGTGGCCGGCACTGCGGAGCTGGGCTTCCGGCCATCTGCTGTCACCAACATGGGTGTCTTCCAGCACATTCTCTGTGACTTCGAGGTAAACCAAAGGGCTGGGTCTTTCAGGCGTGTGTGTGTGTGTGTGTGTGTGTGTGTGTGTGTGTGTGTGTGATGGTAAAAGTCTGGAAGTTGCTGTATGCCAGTAGATCAGCTTCCCCCAGAGTCCTCACGGCAGGAACCACACAAGTTCTGGAGCCCTGGTGAGGATTTTAGTTAAATCCTGCTACCTCTAGGCTGGGCAATGCTCTTCATCTTTCTGAGTTCTGTTATCCTTATATGTAGCAGGGAGCTTATTGTCTCTTTCTTGCGGGCTCTGGTGAACTTAAACCAGGTAGCATCTGGAAGAGGACTCTGAGCTATGGTGCATCACATCCTTGTGAGTGTTGAGGAGTGATCCCAGTGCCTCTGGATGGCGCTTTCTATGGATTCTTTAGCAGAGTGATGCAGAGGAGCTGATGGAAACAGCTGTGTCTTGGAGTCCCCCAGGGCCTGGTGCCTCCTCACTGCCTGGTTGTGTGCCACAGAGGGCAGGCACAGGGTGAGAAGAGAAGAGCTTTAGGGAGTCATGTCTGGGGCGAAGTCCTAGAATCCATTGGGGAAAGAGCCTCTAGTGGGGGTGTGCTGCGTGTGGACCCTCGACGTGGGCACAGACTGGCACCCTGTGCCTTCAGCCTGGTGGCATAGGCTGGTCTGTGTCAGTACAGGTGAGATGAGGCTGGAGGAGAGGTGGGGAGACAAACAAGGTACTGACAGTCAGATACGAGCCTCAGCTGCTAGGTAGGGATCCAAGGGATAGTTTTAAGAGCCACGCCTTAACTTACTCCTACAGAGTTTCAAGCTAGAAAGACATGAGGGAGATTATCCTACGCCTAAGACCCCAGGTGTTGAGGAAAAAAGGCCACAGCATGATCGGTGGTTCTCTCTGCATTTTCTTCCTAATCACACTAGAGCTCTTACTGTGAGCACTGCCTTTTCCCATGTAACAAATGCGCTTCAATATTTTCATTCTGAACACACGGACACCGCACTGAGGTCGGAGAAACCTTCTGCCCTGCAGCGAGTTCCTGGCACCCTCAGCACTCTTCTAGTTACGGCACGGCTCTCCACTTTAAAATCATTTTCCAGAATGAACTACCAAAGTTAAACCATGAGGATAAGGCCTTTATAAACCATTTTTAGATAGCCAAAAGCTTTTTGCCACACTGCTGCTATTCGCAGGATGTTAAATGTAGGTGGACACATTAGGGTTTTATTTTAGGCATGTCACTTTGGGCCCAAGAGCCCAGAGTGTGGGATCCATGGAGAGATGGCTGCAGAAACTCAGGTGGGAAACCTGAAACGTATATTGAGACAGAAGCAGCAGAGTTAAAAAGAGGGATTAGTGAAGAGCTCATAATGCAGGTTAGAACTGAAGGACAGCAGCAGGGCAGGGACCCGCACACACTGGGAGGCTGCGGCTAAAACCAGGGCTGCAGGATTTCTAGCAATCCATGTCTACACAGAAAGGACAACATTTAAAATTAATGCATTGTGCTTCTAGTTGAGAAAGGTAGAATGACCAGAAAACTAAACAAACAAAGGAAAGAAAATCCACAAAGCTCCAACTAAAAAGGAAAGAAAAAATAAAGGTGAAAATACAATAAAATAGAATTGACAAAATATCCCGAGAATCACTAAGATCTGGTTCCCATAAAATGGACCTCTGTTATGACTGGTCTGGAGATGTAGCTCAGTGGGAGAGCCCTTAGCCGGCATGTGCAAGGCCCTGGGTTCCAGTCTCAGCCCTGGAAAAGATGGGCAAGAAAAAAGAAGATGGAAAGCCCTAACACATACTAACTATGAGGACAGAAAGGAGAATATTGCGATGAGAGAGGTAATATGAAAGTAAGACCAGAAATTTTGTCCAAAAGAGTTAGAAGACTCAGCACACTTGAACAATCTCAGAGACAACTCAGGTTTCCTAAGCTGGCTTACTCAAAAAGAAATAAAAAGTCCATATGGTCCCATCACCCTCAAGTAAATGGAATCGTCAGCTTGCGATCTGTACACGCCAACCTGCTGTATAAAGAAATTCTAAACCCAGGGCATTTGTAAGGAAGCCTTAGGAACCCTCTCAGGAGGCAGGAAAGGAATGGGCCCACTGATATTCAAAGAGATCTAATCCGAGTCGCCCAGCACAGCCCTTGACACAGGATTATGCATCAACTTTCTTTGTCTCCCAAAATTCAGATATTCAGTATAGTGCAAAGACACTTGTATACTCTGGGAGGCAGAGGCAACTTAGTGACTTAGGGAAGCCTTGTCTCAAAATAAATAAATAAATAAATTAAAGAAAGAAAGAAAGAAAGAACAGGGCTGGGGGTGTAGCCCAGCATGAAAGCCCTGGGTTCAATCCCCAGTACTGAATGAGTGAATGAGTGAATGAATGAATGAATGAATAACTTTCTAGAAAAGCTAGCAATCTTGACTAGTTATGGTAAATTATTGTTCTAGTGTGCAACATTAGAATGGGAAACAGGGAGCTAGACGCTCCTGTGGCCAGGGGACGACACCCCTGCTGCTAGACGGTATGTTTGTCTGTTACTTTCTCAGCTTGCCGGCTCATAGCACTGCGCTGTTGCTTGTGGCTGCATGGCCAGATTCATGCATGAGTGCTCCGAGTTGGCAGGACTCCCGGAGTCCTACAGGTGGGAATGTTGGGGTGCCCTGCTTGGCTTCCTCACCTCTCTGTGCGTCCTTAGGCAGCGTTTGTGCTAGGTCTTACTGAGGCCTGGAAACTGCCGGCTGGCTTCTGGCTTCAAAGAACCACATTTACTTGCTTTGCTTCCATTCTTCTAAAAAATGAAACTGATCCCTATTAAGTACACACAACGTGATCTGTGTGATTCAGGCTCTTGGGGTTGGAGGGAGGTGGTCCCTGCATGCATATCTTTTTTTTTTTTTTTTTTTTTTGTCTTTTTGAGACAGGGTCTCACTATGCAGTTTAGGCTGGCCTTGAGCTCACTTTTGTAGCTGGTCTCGAACTCACACCGATCCTCCTGTCTCAGCCTCCCGAGTGCTGGGATTATAGACGTGGGCCACCACGCCCGGCTTGCATGCATATCTTTTGGTGAATCATGTCTGCATAGCTCTTTGCATTTCCTCTACAGTCAGAACACAGAGTAGGGACTTCTGCCACTTTCAAGGGACTTATCACTGTCCCTATGGGTCACTGTATGTCCCCTCTACTGTGCAGACCAGAGATTGCCAAGCTGTGATACCACTCTGTGCAAACCAGAGATTAGGGTGACTCAGCTTCCCTGAGCCTCCCTGCCCCTACAAAGATAATGCAGTCCTTCCTTATCTGTGGTTTCACTATGGACAGGTTTAGTTACCCACAGCTGACCAGAGTCTAGAGCTATTAAATAGAAAGTTCTAGAAATCAACAACTCATAAGTTTTAAATAGGTCATGATAGTATTTGCTATTATAATTCTGTTTTGTTATGAGCTATCCCTGTTAATCTCCTATTGTGCCCCCTTTTATAAGTTGAACTCTGTCCTAGGTTTGTGGGTACAGGATGAACAGTACACACCCAGTTGTGATTGCAGGCATCCAGGGAGTGCCTCGAACACTTCTTCTGTCATTCTGCCCCATGATTGGGCATCTGAGCCTTTTACGGGCTCTCTTCTCTTGAGTAAATGACACTGTTTGCAGGCTGAGCTCTTTTTGCTGTTCTGACCCATGTCCCCACTTGCTGTATCCTGGGCCTTGGGAGTTGTCAGGATTTAGAGACAATAAATAGGAAGGAAGAAGCAACAGGAGGGGGAGGCATGCCGCCAGTGTCACCTTGAGGCACTGTGACAGCTGCTTTTCTGCTGTAACTTACCCCATGTGTACTTCGTGATGTGTACAACCCAAAGGGCTTGGCTTCCGGCTCTCTCCTCCCACTCGCTGGTGGAGAGTGACACCTGTCCCTCAGTGACTCTCTGTTTCCGTCTTTGTTTGTTCATCTGTAAAATGGGACTTCTTTTGCCTTGTAAATTCCAGGGTGCATGCTATCAATCTGTCATATGGTCTCACTGGGGTGGGCCCAGCTCTGGGCAGACACAGGCACAGTCAGAGCAGGTGGCCTTTTTGGCAATCCAAACTGACAGTGAGCACCAGGCAGCAGCAGAGCCAGGAGTGGGGGAGTGCATTTGAGCTTCTTTAGGAGAAGCGCCCTTACCTGCAGAGCTGGCTCCAGGCTGTGGGAGGCCCCCGGCTGGCCCCAGGCTGGCCCCAGGCTGCCTGCGGACCCTGGCTCATGTGCTTTGGCCTCCACACGTGTCTTGTCTTTCAGCTTTGGATGAACACTGCAGACAGCCTGGAGCTCAGCCTCTTCTCCCACCTCACAGACATCCTCCAGTCACCGAGGTAGGTCGGCACCTCCAGCCCTGGGTGAGCTCTGAGTCTTCCTACCAGGAATAAGGACTGAGAGGCTCTGTGACTGTGGGCTCCTCGCTGCACCCAGAGGTGGGCGGGTGGGAGCTGTGCTTCCTGGTTGCCGAGTGCATGGGACAGATCTCTTTCCTTGGGTGGCCTTGGGCTGAGGAGAGTAGGGGCCAGGGCCTTAGAAGCCTCTGTGGGCCAGGAAGTCAGCATCAAATCTGAGTTCAGCCATGTGCCCAGCAGAGGGAAACTCAGCTCCAGGGCTCAGTGAGCTTCTCAGCTTGCCCTTCCCAGGAACTCCTCCTCATCACTTCTCTAACCGATCAGGGCTATTTTGGTTGCAAGTGGCAGAAACTGATCCCAGAGCAGCCTGAGGAAGGAGGAAGAAGAAGAAGGATGGGCAGGAGGGAGAGGGAGAAGGAGAGAAGGGCAAGGTGCTGTTGGAGGAGTAGTGAATGGCTCTGCCTCCTCCCTGGCCTCCGCGTGACTGGGCCCGACTTCTGCCCCTGCACCTGTCTGTGCTGCGTCATTTCGGCAGACTGCTTCACGGTTGCTGGGCGCTCCTGGGTGCAGCTCCTCAGCTTGCTGGGCTGGCAGAGGCAAGGCCGAGGTTTCATTATTCGATGGCCTTGGAATAAGGGCTGAGTTTCTTTGGGCTGACTTGGGCCCTGCAGTGGGAACAGCAGGCTGGCTTGTCCTCCGGAGAGGTTTGAAAGGGGGTGGACGAGGGAGTCCGAAGGTATTGCTAAGGGCCTCCACAGGCCTCCCTTCCCTCTCTCTTTTTCCCCTGGCCACTAGCACCTTAGCGTCTTACATCCAGACCCTTATTATGGGGAGCTTCCTATAAGCTCACTCCAGGTCCCACCCCATTTCTATGCTGGGAATTCAAGAAAACACACAGCTGCCCAGGCAGCCAAGCATGCAGGCAGTGGTGCAGCTTCCCCGGCTCAGAATGGGGCTACTTCTGCCTCTTTGGGGCACCAGGGATGTGGAGCTCAGCAGGATTCAGTGCATTCCTGTCCAAGAGGTGGTGCCACCGGGGCAGTCCTCCAGGGCCAGTCCTCCCACCCCAGCCCCCCTCCTCTTCTGCCCACCCCCCTTTTATTTTCTCCGCCTGAAATTGTTGTTTTCTAAGAAACAATATTTGCCTTGGGAGCCGCTTTCTTTGGGGGAGTAGAGTTTACTGGAAACTGGCTTTGTGGTTATCCCGAGGAAGGGCGCTCAGGTCCACTTTGCGGCTTGGGCAGGCAGGAAGATGGCATGCACACCCAGACAGGCCCTGATTCTGCTTGGGGACTGGCTCCGGGTTACATGAGTGTCTGCTGTCTTGGTGCAGAGTTTTCTGAGGCCGGCATTAGTTTTCCTCGAGATTCAGGAGCTAAAAGTCAATAATCGGGGTTTGTCTTTGAAGGCGGTTTCCGGAGGAGGGAGGGCTGGAGGCAGTGCCCCAGTGACTCTGGCACTTGCCAGACGAGTATTCAATGGGTGTCTGATGGCATCTTGACAAGGTGCCAAGAGAGCACTGGAGTCAGGAATAAGCCTAGTGTTGAAAAGCTACTTAGCAGAAACATAGCAAATTTGGTTCATTCCAGTAAAAGCTTTTATTGCCTCTCTCCTGGGCTTACAGGGAAGGGGCGAGGAACGCCGAGGTCGCTCACCAGGCCCAGCTCATCCCCAAGCTCATCTTCCTCTTCAGTGAGCCCAGCCTCCCTCTTGCCAACATCTCCACCATCATTGGCATCCTGGGGTGCCAGCTAAGGGGCCACTTCAGCATCCGGGACTTGCTCAGGTACCTCGCTAAGCTCCCTGGATTGCTATAAAGGGAAGGGGCCATCTGTGTCCTTTCTGTCCTCAGTCCAGTGACAGCATTAGGATCCTGCTGGGGGGGGGTGGTCTCCTGTTCAGGGTTGAGAGTTGGACAAGAAAGGGATTTGGGGTGAGAGGTGGTTTCCTCCTCTGGCCTCTACTGACCCCTGCTGCTCAGACATCACTGAACTCCCCATGAGTATGGTGGTCCCCACAGCCGTGGTGGCCCCCGCATTCAGCCAGAGTGCCTGCCAGCCAGAGCCACCCTCAGCCTCACCTTCCCATTTGCTGATCTACAAATGCAGGAGGTCACTTCTCAGATGAATCCCAACAGCTTTTGGAAGTTTCTAGAAGTATTATGTGGACCACAGGATAACGATTCCCTTCATCCCTCTTTCTTGTGTCTAGGATTGGGCTTTTTGTTGTGTACACCCTCAAGCCTTCCTCAGTGGAAGAGACACAAGTGTGCATGGATGAAGTCCCAGTCTCCTCGGTGCCTGGTGAGAGGACCCTTCCCAGATACTGGGGGCTGAGGGAGGCAGGCAAGGAGAAGTTTTAGGATCTGGGTCAGTATTCCTGCTCCAGAACCCCAGCTGGTTTCTGAAGCCTGTGGGATGGATGGCCAGCACCCAGGACTGCACCTGGGCCTTGGAGGTGCTTCCAGGTACTTCCGGGTAGACCCCTGCTGCTCTGGTTTCCACACTCCTTAGCACTGGAGCTCGCAGCCTGAGGAGCAGCCTCTATGCTGGTTTACCTATGCTGATCTCTCCAGAAATGCCATTCCTGCCCACCCTACCCCCGCCTCCCCCTCTAGGCCAGTGTCTCCAGTCCTCCACACCGCACTGCACTGCTACAATGTTGGGTCCTCCTTTTCTTCTGAGACCCATGGGTCTTTACATCACGTGAAGTCTGGCATTGGTTTCCTTGGGATGCTCTTGTGCCCTGACTGGGTGTAGGATGGCAGCCCTATCTTGTTTGGTGTCCCTTCTGCTGGGATGGTATCCACTGTGTCCCAGGTCCTGTAAGCCTGTGCTGCCCAAGATCAGAGCCTCTTGCCACCGGTGACCATTTACACTTACAAATTTCTTTTTGTTTCTGTGACTGGGGATTGAACTCAGGCCCTTGCTCTTGCCAGATAAGCACTTATTCTACTGAGCTATTTCTTCAGCTCCAATACTCATAATTTAATTAAAACTTAATTAATTAAACTTAAATATAGTTGAAAGGTCAGTTCCTCAGCCTAGCCACTTTCCAAGAGCCCAGGGAGGCACACTAGGCTAGGGGCCATGGTATTGGCCAGGGCAGGTTTGAAATGGTTCCATCATCACAGAAGACACTCTGGGATAGTGTGGGCTGATCTATATGAATTACCCCCCTCCCATGTCCTCAAATCAAATGCCAAGAGTAGAAATTCTGTGTCCCATTTTGGAGAGGAAGGAAGGCTCAAAGGAATGCTCCTTAGGCAGAGAAGGAGCCAAAATCCAAATACTGCAGAGGCAAATCTGAGGCTTCATCTCTGAGCTGCTTCCCCCGCACTCTCTTGGCATTAGGGTGTCACACCCCAAAGTGCTCAGAAGATGCCCAACCAATGAGTGAAGGGGGAAATGTCATGTAGTAGCCCGGAGTGAGCTCCTTTATGTAAACTTTGCATTTTTGCTTGCAGACTTCACTCTGAAACTTTTAACTGATTGTAGTAAAGCATTGTTAGGATGGCTCCTGGGGCTTCAGTGATGCTTGAGAAGTCATGTTGCTTCTGCTCGTATCCTGTGCTGTGGATCTGCTGTTTTCAGGTCAACAGAAATGAGAAACACACAGAGGTCTTGTCTGGAAGTGCGCTGAGAGCAGAAGCCCAGAGAACGCAGACTGTAGTCTCTACCACCCAACCACACTGTCACCCATAAAACCAGGTTGTTTTGGAAATCCTGCAGCCTGCGAGAGCCTAAACAGATTTTCCTGCATGATACATTTGCCTTTACAATTTTTTGTTGTCAAAGGCAGGTCCACTGAAGACCTTTCTAGGCAAAGGGAACTTTAGCAGCATTTCCTGAAATTCTTCTTCTTCCTTTTTAAGGATTGCATTAAAATCTAGAATTGAGGGCCTAATTTTTGAGTCCTGTCCATGCTCCAGTTCCTGAGTACACTAAGCAATTGCTGAATCTGATGGCTCACTACAGCGAACAGTACGTTTCTTTACATCCGTTTTCTCTCAAATCTGAATTTTCTGCTTTGTAGCTAGAAGCCAAACATCTGGAAAGACAATCAGACTCAGAAACCAGTTGCTGGAGATGCTGCTTGGTGTAATCTCTTCCCCACAACTCCATCTGTCCTCTGAGTGAGTAGCTCCAGGAAGAGCAATTTGGCACGAGGTCGCCTCCTACAGGGTGCAGTATTAAAACCTTTCCTTAATGAAAAGTTTAGCATCTCTGAGTCTGTTTTCCATGATGTGTTTCCTACACGAGGCAGAATGAAATTATATTTTCTTCACCCAATCAACTAGACCTTGCCCTGAGATATTCAGATGCAAAACTTCAGTGGGCAAGAGTAACTGGAAATGCACTCGGCATCGTTTCAAGCAACTCTTTTGTCCCTATTGCCACATGGGGCTGTTATTGTTTCAGCGACTGTGTTGATCACTGACTTTGATGTCCTGTACTTGGCAGACAGCAGAGTGGAGAAATGGTTAGCCCATGTAACATCTATCAAGGAAAAACCTTGCCAAATTCCTCCACTATTTACTCTTGGTGTGTTAGTTATTTTTCCAACTTGGAAAAAAGCACTGTCTGCCTTCAATTAACTTTCAAAGTAATGAGTAGTCATAGAGCTGGCTGCATGATCTCTCCCTACTGCCTGCTCCCAACCCAGGAGTCACTTATTTGGCAAGCTATTTTTTTTTTCTCTGAGTATATACCAGACACTCTTTCTAGCTCCCGGGATGCAGCTGTGAGCACATCTGTACAATTCCTCAGCTTTTCTCATTTTACACTTAGCATGTTTGTGTGTTTGCTGGGGTGGGGGTGGGGATTCACCCCGCAGCAAAGCAACCTTGAAAATCATAGTTACAGGTTTACCAGTGCATAAGTCTACATTTTTAGAATTGAAACATGTTAACACTGGAGGATGTCTTGGTGATGAGCTAGTGTGGTCCTATCCTTTTTCATCTTTTAAAAAGAGAACATAGTAATGTATATAAGCACCTGGCTGGTAGCATCTGGACCTTCTGGGCTGGGTTTCAACTCTGTCCCCAGGGACTCAAGAGGATTATGTGAGCTCTGCATGCCTCTATCTACTTGTTTGTGAGAAATTGAAAATAATATCTTTCATAGATGGCTATGGTGAGGATGAAATGAATTAATGTATAGAGAGACCTGCGAGCAGTGTCTGGGAAGCTGTAAGCACTGCATAAACTGTAGTCACCCCCAGTGTCACCATTACTGGCATCACCATCACCATCACCACCATCATCTCCACCATCTTCGCCATCGTTATCACCATCACTACTACTGCTGGCATTGCTGTCACGATCACTACCACCACAATCATGGCGTCATTATCTTCACCACAAACTTCACATCACTACTGCCGTCACCACCACCATCATCAGGATCCTCACCACTACTGACACCATCATCCTTACCACCCACCACTGTTGTCATAACCATCAGTGGCATCAGTCATCACTACCACCATTGTCACTGTCACCTCCCCTATCACGCCCATAATCATCACCATCGAATCAAATGACCAGAGCACTTTAAGAGCTCTGGCAGTCTGAAGACATCACAGGCAGGAACAGGAAAGATGACAGTTTCTTGGCCTCTAGTCCACTGCTCATTGCAGGGGACACTAGTACCACCCCACTTTGTCTGGTCTGATAGCTGAAGCTGAGACCACTGCTCCATGTAGATGCCTCTTCCCCTCACTTCTGCAGCTGAGTTCTGTGCTCAGTGTCCTAACCCCTGCCTCCTGTCCCTCTTGTCCCTTTCAGTTCCATCCAGCAAGTCCGTACTCTCCAGGCTCATCATTTTAAAATTAATTTTTCTAAGTGGTAGTCCATGGCCTTTCTTTACTTAAACTGATGAAGATGACTTTAGTCTTCACTGGACTCTCCCACTGAGAGTAATTTTGACTAATGCCATTAAAAAGGAGATAGATAACACTGTGTTTTCTATAATTAGATCAGTGATAATTAAATTATACAGGTGGCTGTTCCTGCAGTATGCATATATGAATGACGGCAAAGCTGTGAAGTCATGTGGGGGTACACACGACTTTTCCTACCTTCATCCATAGTTCCCAGTTGCTTTGCAAAGCTTTGCTTTAAATAGCAGCTATTAACGAACAAGTTTATCCACTGTGTAGCAATTCTGTCATTATTTTACTCTGCACTCTTTGAGCATGTGCTGGAATGTGCTTCACTAGGTCATACTCAAGTGTTGACCTTTGCTGCCTTTCCCAAGAGACTTGTGAGGCTGAGCATTATCTCTTCTGGGCATAGCACTTGCTCATGGACTGAAAGATAGTGCACTGTGTTTCCTGACCCCCCAGGTCGAAGGAGGAGATGTTTCTGAGCCTGGGCCCTGACTGGTTCCTGCTGCTCCTGCAGGGCCACCTGCATCCCAGCACTACTGTGCTGGCCTTGAAGCTGCTGCTGCACTTCCTGTGTAGCCCCTCCCTCCGAGCCCGATTCAAGGATGGCCTGTCTGTGGGATCCTGGGTGGAGCACAGTGCTGAGGACGTAGCCATCATGATGGGTGAGTGTGGGCACCCCCTTGTGCTGGGATTTGTGTGATGCCACAGGACCCCTGGAAGTCCCTGCAGCAGGACCTCCTGGACTCTTCTCCCAGATGGGCCCCAGATCAGGCCATGCGCACGACCACTGGGCAGCACCTCCCTTTCTCTGTGCTCTGTGGCCCTGGATGCTGATCCCTGAGACTCCCAGGCTCCCCGTCTGGTCATGTGCCTTGCAAGGGCGAGAACTTTCCACTTGGCTTCTGTCATCTATGTGCCTTTTCTGCCCTCCAGAACCCATGCTTTGGGTGGGTCTCAGCTCCTCCGGGAGAGGTGGTTCTTGTCCAGATCAGGACACCTCTGTCAATCCTCCTGGCCCTCCTCTTGTCCTCTGTAGTGCTCTTCATTTCCTCCTCGTATTTGTGTTCCATCATCTACTCTCCAGCCCTTGTCTACTCTTGATGCTTCTGTACCCAAATTGCCTAATACTCACCTGCCTGGTTGCTTCTTAGGTGGTGGCGGTTAGTATGTATATATGGATGGATTAATTAATTAATTAATAGGTGGAGAATGTATGAATGACTGGATAGATGAATAAATTAATAAATGGGTGGCCAAATGAATGGATTAATGGATGAATGAGTAGGTGAATGAATGAAAGAGGAGTGGACAGACAAGTGAATGAATGAGGTGTCAGCACTAGGAAAATGAATCACAGGTGAGTTTTTTCTTTTGCTCAGCTTTGTGAACATGTATTTCAGTCCCGTGTCTCCAAGTTCAGGATGGGTGGCAAAAGCCCCTGGTGTGTCCACCCCTACCTTGACCAGAAGTAGTTGTTCTCAGCTCCATTTTGGGCCTCTTCCTCAACCTACAGACAACCTGAAGAAGCCCCCAGCTGTGGCTGAGCAGAGCCCCTGCCTGCTCCCTGGCTTCCGTGTCTTGACCGAATTCCTGGGCTACCGAGTTCACATCCCAGAAGTCTACCTCATTGTGTCAACCTTTTTCCTGCAGACACCACTGACAGAGCTGACTGATGGGCCCAAGGTAGATGGTGGGGCCACCCTGGGGCAGCAGGGCACTTGGCTTTCTGCTTCCACATGACTGAAGCAGCTCTCTGAGACTCTGCTGCCTCCACTGCTTCTTTGGGCTGCAAGTGTCAGTCAGACTCACTCTTCTCCCTGTAGCCCTCGCCCCAGTGAGCTCTCAGACAGCCTCCTTTTAGCCCATGACCCCTTAGCCTTAGCCATAATCTCTCCTGGAAATTATGGCTTGGATCAGTCTTGTGTTAAAGTCATTCTCTTCCTGGACCCAGCGGAAAAGCGGGCTCCTGGCTGGACACCTGTTTTCCCTGCTGCCTTCCTCATCACCCTGCGCCATGGGCATGGAAAAGACTGGCTTTCCAGGCTGACCTGGAACTCTGTGCCTTCTTCCTGGGTGAGACAGGCCACCCTCATCCTCTCATTGCACTGTTATTTCAGTGCCTCCATTTCAACTGACTCAGCCTTGTAGACACAAGTGTGTTAAACTGTGCCACTGAAGACAAGAGGCTGCCTTGGGCTCACACTTTGGACCTAGAGCTGTGTACTTACCTCATTCTTAGCCTTTCTGGAAGATCATCCAAGAGGTGTCTGCACTCACTAGTCACAGGATCCTATCCCTCTTTCTCTCATCTATCTACTCCCATTTCACCCTCTATAGCCTCGTGCTCCAAGTCCAAGGCTTGTTGGCTACCATTCCTGCAAGATTGGGTTCAGATTCTGGATGGTGTGCTGAGGTGCCTTGTGTTTTGCCACTGACCTGTTTCTAGCTTGCCCTCCTTGCTGTCCTTGACTGGGTCATTTCCCCAAGCTGGCCCTCTGCTCTGTGCTCACTGCCCAGTGACCTACTGATTCTCTTGGCCATCATCACCTGTCTATCAGAAGAGTCCTCCCCCAGACTCAGGTCAAGTGCCACCTCCTGCATAGTGCTAGACTCCCCTCTTCTGGCCTCAGTGTGCCTTTGTGCTCTCTGGCACCGGTGCATGGTCCAGCGTGCCTACCTCTGTGGATACTGAACAGCTGGAGGACACAACCCACCTGCTGCTGACCTCCCTGGGTGCCTGACAAACCAGGCTTTGGAATCATTTCTTGGCCTGAATTTTGTGGAGTGAAACTAAACTGAATTGAAGTAGGGCAAGGGCATGTGTGTCCAGAGAACACACGAGCATTTGGCTGTCCTGTGTAGTCTTACAGTTGGCAGATCTGTGCCAGACTGAAAGTACAGTGTTATAGGTCATACTTCAAAGTAAAGTTCTGAATATACTGTGCTAAGTTCATGGAGACCTGGACTCTTCTTTCTCTAAGAACACATTGCAGGAACTAATGTCTGCCAGGAGTCAGGACCTGTGACAGATGCTTTACATATTTTGTTCTGCTTGATATTTAAACAGTCCCTTGGGGCAGATAATGGGATTTTTTAAAATTCTCATACAGAGGGAAACTGGGCTTCCAGGAGGCTGAATAGACTCCACCCTCCACAGCCATGTTGAGAGTTCTGATTCTAAATCCCTGCTCTTCTGTCCAGCCCTGCTGGATCCCTGTTCTTCCTCAATATTTGAATTCTTCTTGTGTCTTCTAAGCCTCATCTATAGAAGGTCATTTTTCAGGCATTGTTTAGGACATTGAGTGTTTGTAAGGTCTGCCCGAAAGAACAAAACTTAAAACAACAAACAAACAATCAACGACAACAAAACAGTTGTGCTTTTTCATCAATCAGAGCTTGTGGATGGGACCCAGGCCCTGGCCTGTGCTAGGCAAGCCATGTCCTGAACCCAAGGGAACCCATTTGACTTGGTGATAGGTCATGAGGGCCTTCAGTGCCTTCAGTGGTGTTGGCTCCCTCATTCACATTTTCTGGGCTGCAAGTTTTTGGGGGGTTTTGTACTTGGCTACTGGGGTATGGTGCTTCTTTGCTTTTGGGGGCACCCCAGGACAGGGTTGCCCAGGCCACAGAGCTGGGGCTCAGGGAAGGTTCCTTGGGCCTCCTCATGACCCCATTTTGCCTGCAGGACAGCCTGGATGCCATGCTGCAGTGGCTCATGCAGAAGCACCACCAGCAAGAAGTGCTGCGGGCTGGGCTATGCACAGAAGGTGCCCTGCTGCTACTGGAAATGCTGAGAGCCACCATGAGCCAGGTGAGCTGCCTCCCACATAGCACCCCAGGTGGTTCTGTGGGGAGATGCATGCGGAAGGCTCACTTTGAGTCCCCCTCCAGTAGCTTCCCAGGGATGCTGATGTCTTTGTCCTCTCTCTGAGGCTGTCACCAAATACTCAAGACCAAGCAATCTGTAAAGATAGGGGTTTATCGAGCTCACAGTCTGGAGGCCATGCTTTTGAGGTGTCTGGTGAAGCCATTTCAGTGAACCATAGCAGGGTGAGGGCATCAGGTATTTACAGCAAGTGGGCTGGCTTGGATCTCACTTCCTCATCTAAGGACATCAGTGCCATCATAGGCCTCCCTCGGGACAGCTTGTCATTATCACCTCACATGGGAACCCTCTTCCACACCCCATGAGCATAAGAGTTTGGGGGTTAAGCCTGAAGTACATGAATGTTCAGGGGACGCACTCAAGCCACAGCAGGTGGCAGTTAGTAAGATGAAATGGAAGTGGTGAGTATACTCTCAAGGGTGACTTGGATGCAAAAGGAAGCCCAGCCTCAAGGGCCCAAGGAGCTCTGTTCCCCCAGGCTGGGAGATGCACCCTACACAGACAATAGAGTTTCCCCCACACAAGCAAGCACTGCTGGTTCTCCTTGTCCACAGGCCACAGTGTATCCTTACTCTTTTTACATTGATTCCCTCAAAATTTTGTGAATGTCTTTCCATGTCAGTAGAGTGGGAGATCTTCAGAGTGGTGCTATGACAAGCCTGTAATGAGCCTTCTTGAACATCTTTTCCTTGATGATGATATCCCTAGTATAAGCCATGGGGTGTGGCTATCAGGCCACAGTGCACACTTTGTGTGTTTTTGCATGTGCTTCTCAGGAAGGTTGTGTTACACATTGTGAATGTACAAAGCATGTCCACTGTCCCTCATCCATCAGTGTCTCATATGGAAGCCTGCAGCACCATTCTTAGCCTAAAACAGCTTCACAACCTGAGTGACAGTTGCTCCTTAGTTGAGTTCTTTTGCACTTATGATTTCTCTTTTTTCAAATCACTTTTCAAGTTCTTGTTAACTATTTTACTATGAACTGCTTGCTTGTGTCATTTGCCCATTTCTGTGTTTGTGTTTGTGCATAGTTATGTGGTGAAGTATAGATCACACTTTTGGGGCTGGGGAGCTAGCTGAGTAGAATTACTTTTATTCTGGAGCATGGAGGTCAACAATTGTGCGCTTTACAGAGATCTTGTTTAGTCCTCCTGTTCTTAGTTTTTAACGAATATTCCTTATTTTGTTTGCAAAAGTTTATGATTTTGTGTAAAGCTCTTTCCGTGATGTGACCAGCTGGCCTGTTGCTTAGGATTTACAGTGAGTTACTACAGCAAGGATGTGGGATGTAGCAGTATCTTTATAAATTATATTCGGCTACATTTTTCTTTTTTTTAATTCTATTTTTATCATGTTTTGATATTGGACTTTTGCTAGTTTTATGTAAAAGTGACTGATCTCCTTTATATTCAAGAATGTATTAAGTCCACAATTCTTAGATGATTTAAATGGCTTCTATGAGGCTTCCTGTGACTAAATTTTTTCCGTGATTATTGGGTGTTTAAAGCTTTCAAATAAATGTCTGCTTGACTAAGTTTAGTTAATTGATATCGAGGCATAATTTTTCACTTACCCAATTTGCGCAAAGGGTCTTTGGTGACCCCCTTTTCCATGATGTGACCGACTGGCCTCTTGCTTAGAACTTGCAGTGAGCTATCACAGTGAGGATGTGGGACACAGCATGACTTGTCACCTCCCTGCCAGGATGCACAAGAGAGAAAGGGAGAAGCCAGGATTGTGCCACACTCTCAAGGCCAGGACACCCATGGCCTGAAGACTTCCTAGGACCTGCCTCTTAAAACATCCACTACCTCCGATCCGTGCCAACCTGGAGATCCAGTCTTTGACACATGAGCCTTGAGGACATCACAGACCTGGGCTATGGCAGAGCTCTTCTTCTTCTTCTCTTCTTCCTCTTCTTCCTCTTCTTCTTCTTCTTCTTCTTCTTCTTCTTCTTCTTCTTCTTCTTCTTCTTCTTCTTCTTCTTCTTTTGTTTTTTTTTTTAGACAGGGCCTTGCTATGCAGTTCAGGCTGGCCTTGAGCTCACTTCTGTAGCCCAGGCTGGTCTCGAACTTGTACCGATCCTCCTGCCTCAGCCTCCTAAGTACTGGGATTACAGGCGTGTGTCACCATGCCCAGCTGGCAAAGCTCTTCTAACTCATTTAATGTGCTATGTTATTTCTCCCTTATTGCTCTTAATTTGGGAGCTCACATTCTTTCTTTATCATACTTCTTCTGCTACTTAAGAGATAAAGCCTTTTGAACTGATTTAAAAAATCAGACTTTGGGTCTATTTACCAATGTCTTAAGTTTTTTTCTCTGTCAACTTCTAAGATTTTTTTAGCATCTTCATTTTTGGTTGTCTTCCAGAAGCTTTGTGATTTCAATTGTAAAGATCACTTTGATATTTTTCAAGGTCCATCTAGTTGGATTTTGTGATTTTTAAAAAATCTATTTCTACTTTTGTTTTTACCCTGGTCAGCTTATATACACTGTGAATTTTCCATCTTTGAGGCATTTATTTATCCTATTGTAGGACTTGTGTGTGGTTAATTTTGGGATGCCTGAAAAGATGTATATTTTCTATTTACATGATAAGGAATCTGCTGTCCTACTTCATGTTACTGAATATAAAGCAAACCAAAGGAACAGCAAAAGCTCATTAACAACAGAGAAAATGTGTGTTATGCTGAGAGTAGTGTAGGTGTGACCCAAAGTTTTCCACTGTAGCAGCAAACACAAGTCATGCTCACATTAGACACATGACTGTTAGATGAGGTGAAGAACAAGATCCAGGCTTCTTATCCTGAAAATGAAGTCTCTCAGTGATTGATTTGGTACAGCACAGACACGTGTTGTGAGAACCTCCCTTACCAAACACAGCAGACTTGTGTCTAAATGTGAAAGACAGAAAGTAGAAGAACAAGGAAGAAAAGCTACCAACTTGATTGTAAGAATACCTCTCATGCGTCTTTAGCTCTGCTTGTTTCTTTTATCCTTGACATCGTGTTTTCCTTGGACATTTATCTTTGCTCAGTGGTAATCATGGGTGAGGCTGCCTGTCCTTGGCTGTAGTATAAACAGAACCATGCAATATTTGTCCTTTTGTGCCTGGCCTCTTTCACTTGCCACTGTGCCATGAGTTTCACTTGTGTTGTTGTGGCTGGCAGGCATTCAAATTTTTTCATTGCAGAGTGGTATTTTCTTGTTAAAATTAATCACATCCATTCTAGGTTGTTTCATTTTGGAAATACCAATAATAGAGCTTTCACATACCTGTCTTGTGGTGGACATTTCCTTTTTGGTGGAACTGTTGCCCAGGGTGCACTTGTGGGTGATTAGCTGTACGTATGGCTTACTTTAGTCAGTAATGCCAAATAATTCTCCAAAGTGGAAGAACCAGTTTACACTCTCTCCAGCTCTCATTAGGGCAGTGTTCTTGCTGCTCCACACATTGGCCAATATTTTTTGTTGTTAGTTATTTTTTTAATATTAGCCATTCTACTGCATGTAATCATCCATTGGAAGAGACAGCATTCCCTCCATTGTGGGAATACGGAAAGTCCATCCAAACAAGGTCAGACCATGTGCTCCAAGGCCACACTGGTACCAGCATGCCTGGCTATACTTTTACCTTCAGGGATTTCTATGCATTGATGAATCAAATTCAAATTCCTCTTCCAAAAGCCCAGGTCCTCTGGCTCTGACTTCATCTTGTAGCTGCTTCTGGTTTTACCCTGTCCTTTTACACTGCTAAAATGACTCTCTCAATCCTCACAGCAACCTTCTGAAATAGATTGCATCAAGATTCTCATTCAGTAATGTGAGAGCCCAAGGCATAAAGAGCTGGTCCAGCTGAGCATGGTGGTGGACACCTGTAATCCCAGTACTCTGGGAGGCCAAATCCAAGTCTAGTTTGGGCAGTTTAGTAACTTAACAAGACCTGTCTCAAAATAAAAAGGGACTGTGGATGTAGCTTGGTGTAAGATCCCTGGACACAATCCTCAGGACTCCCTTCCTCCACAAAAACAAACAAACAAACAAACAAAACAAAACAAAAAAAAAAAAAAAAAAAAAAAAAAAAAAAAAAAAAAAAAAAAAAAAAAAAAAAAAAAAACAGAGCTGGTGCAAGCTAGGCTGTAGTAAGTGGCAGAGGCTGGATTCCATTCCAGGATGAAGAACTCCCGAGGTAACCCTTTGCCTTCCTCTTGCATGTTTTCTCCAACAAATCTAATATTGTGCGGGAGGGTCTGGGGACTGAGATGCAGGTGGCTTTAGCAGCGTTCTTCCACCTGCTCCTACCCAGCCCAAACCCTTGCCAGGTCCCAGAACTGTAGCTCTATGTGCCTTGTCTTCCTTTCTCCAATTAGGCTCACGTTTCCCTGTGTGGACTGTACAAACAAGAGGTATGGGAAGGTAATGGGACCAGCTTGAGATGTAACCCATCCCAGGCCCTACCAGCAGTAGACAGAATGTCCAGTTATTGGCCGGGAAGGAGTTGGCCAAATACAGGGGAAGATGGTGACTTCCGGTGGGCACTCCCACTGGGCTCAGCATGTGTGCTGTGTCTTAATTGTGCAGGAGCTGTGTAGGGAGAGCAGTGGTTCAAGGTCAGTCCCTGGCTCTGACTCTTAACCATGGCATGGCCTTGGTAAGGGATAGAACTTCTCTGGGTCACCTTTGTAGACAGGAGTTCCACATGGAGTTCCACAATGTCTGATCACACTGTGCCATCCCCATGTGATACCCACCAGTTCTGGCCACAGTCTTGGTGACTCATGCAGAGTGTCCTTTGTGATCTTGGGGGAGAGTCTGCAGTATGGGCTCAGGCCATTCCACCTGGCTGCTGTGTACCCTGACCTTAACTGTAACCCCAACCCTGACTGCCTCTCACAGAATGTGTCCTCAGCCCTCAGCAGGTCGTGAAGACAGACCATGGGAGCAGACGTTTCCTGCCAGCGTGCTGCACTTCCTGGCTCTTGTGCACCGGACCTACCCCCAGGACCCGGCCTGGAGGGCCCCTGACTTCCTGCAGACCCTGGCCACAGTTGCTTTCCCCATGGGAGCCCAAAAGGTAGGACAAGTCCACACCCCACCCACCCAGGGAGGAGGTCAAGGACTTATTCATCTTTCTCTGCTGAATGGCTAATTTGTCTCCACTTCCCAAAGTTGAGATACCCTTGAAGCTGTGGGATGAGAGTGTTAATAAGCAGCGCTAGAAATTTCCCTTTTCTTGGCTGAGGTGCCGTTCAAGGTTATTTTCACTCCACGATGCAATTGATTTTTTTTCCCCCAGTTGTCAGGAAGCTCAGTAGTGAATAATGTGATGATAGAATAGGTCCAGCTCTGTGTAGACACCTGGTGTGGTAATGGAGATGGAGACTCTTGTTTGGGACATAGCTCAGGCTTCTGTGAGTTGGGAAGAGCCACTTTGGGCCAGACAAGCCAGGAGAGGGGACAGAAAGACTCACATGGGTCTGGAGGACAAGGTCCTGCGTTTCTTGCCTAACCTCTTCCAGGAGTGTTTCTGTAGTGACAGCATCCAACTATGAAACCCTATGCCACACTGGTCCTGAGCCTTGAGCTTTATGTTATTCTAGCAGCTTCTCACGTAGGTGGTGTCAAGGAAAGGAAACTAAGGCTCGGAGACAAAGTGGTGCTGGCTCCTTGCGCATCAGAGGGTGGTGAGGAGCATGCCATGGAACCACTGAGGGACTGAGACGTGCCGTGGATCCTGGGATTCATATGCAAACCAGAAAAGACCTAAATGCCACCTCTCCAAACCCTCCTCTCCCACCTGGGGAAGGTGACTATGGCCAGGGTCTGCAGTAAGTCAGGTGCCCCTTCCATTATGGCTGGCTTAAAACAAACCTTAATCACCAAATAAAGCGTAAGAGTGCAGTCAGCCTTCTGTAACCTTGGACTCTGCTTCTAGGGATTTAGGCAGTTCTGGAAAAAAAGTAGTTTTAAGAAAGTTTTATCAGTTCTAAAGATCTACAGACTCCTTTCCTCGGGATTCTTCTCTACATCACACCATACAGCAGCTACTTCCATAGCACTTACATTGTAGTAGGCATCATAAATCACTGAAAGATAAATTATACAGGAAATGCTGTACTGTCTTATAAAAGGGATATGAATTCCTGCAGAAGTTGGTACCCTTAGAGAGACTTATAACCAAGCTCCTCAGGGACCAAGGGATTAATGTAATCAGTTTTAATGAAAAAGAGAACATACATAAAAAGGGAAAATTGGCCCCCAAATGGTTTGATGGATTAACATCAATTCAAGTAATTTACTGAGGTAGTGAGAGGGAAAAAAAGGCTGTAAAGAGTATACAAGTGGAGTTGCGGGGTTCACACTTGCAGGCTAGGTTAAGAGGTGACAGCCCTTGGGCTGCCCTTTCACCCTTGCCTAGGGCCAGGGCTTTGAGTCTAAGTCCTGACACCTCAACCCTGAGGCCCACCTCTGGGGCCCTGAGTGGTTCAGCAGAGGAAGGCTGGGCCCTCACCATGGTTACCAGGAGCTTCCTGAAGGAGGAGGCCTCTCAAAGGACTCTCTCCAGGCAGCCAGTGCCCCATGGGCCAGCAGTGCCTGCCTGGGGCTCTGGACTCCAACACCAAGGCTCCTCCATGCGTGGTTCTGGCTCCTACTTAGCTTTGCCAGGCTGTGCTGCCCAGGGTCATGGTGGACCCTGTTCCCCCAAAAAGTTATGGTCCCAAGGCTTTGGGATTATTTATATGGCATCTTTCTAGTTGAAGCCACATGGAGCTAATTAATGCAGTCACTACCTCCCTAGGTGCCATTCTTTTTATGGCTTAATTGAGAATGGCTGCATTAGTTTCATGAATGAGCAAAGGAAGGTGCTAAAAGATGAAGATACAGGAGAATTTGGGAGTCAGAGTCAGGCCGTGGCCAGTGTCCTTCGATGTGTCACCAGCCTCTGGTACCTCCTTGTCCTCCAGGAGAGGTGGCCTAGAAAATGACCCTTGTGTCATGGTCTCCTGGAAGCTTCATAAACCTCAAATAAGAAATAGTACAAAGAGCAGGGGCTCTTCAGGAACATGACACCAAGGCAGGAGCCAGTGATCGCTGCATCCCTTCTCCTCTCTTTTCCTCCCCTAAGCCCTGGTGACACCCTCTCCATGACGACTGTTAGCTGGCAGCAGCTGGCTTGGACCAGTGGTGAGCCAGGGCTCAGCTCCTTCACACAGTCCTGGCCATCTCAGGACCCTAGATCAGGGCAGGCCCCTTAGCATCGGGGCAGGTGGCACTCTGGCTTACACGATGGCAACAGTGCTGTCCGTGCAGGGTGAAGCTGCACTTTTCGTGGTTCCCTTGTCATCCAGGGCCCTGCAGCTGAGTCCCTTGGGAGCCCCAACAGTCCTGGGGCTGCAGCTGAAGGGAGCAGCACCATGGAGAATCCCCAGGCCCCTGTTGCCTTCCACCCTGGCCAGAGACAGCTGAGGGAGTTCACACAAGGTTTGCTGAGGGAACTACTGCTCGGAGCCCCCAGCCCCAAGCAGTGGCAGCCTCTGGATGTATTCCTGGAGGTGAGTGGGGAAGGGCGTGGCCATCGTGGGTCCTCTGGAGGCATGGGGCAGGGTGAACAAGGGCAGGGTCTGCAGATGCTGAGCCTGAGGCAAGGGTTTTGCAGAGGGATTTATGGTGTGTGTGTGTGTGTGTGTGTGTGTGTGTGTGTGTGTGTGTAGGGGGGGAACATGCTGCTCTGAGGAGAGAGGAAACAGCTGGAGATTAGTCCCAGAAGCCTCAGCTTGGGGCATCCACTGGCTGGGTGGCCATCACTGTGGGCTTCCTAGGCCCCAGAGTAGCTGGATAGCAGAGGGAAGTGCTCCTGAGCCGGGGCAGGCATTGGTGCCATGGACATGCAGCAGCTATTGTCTCATACCCAGCTGTGTTTCAGGCCTCTCCAGACAATGCCAGTGGCCAGCAGAAGCGAGACTTCCAGTCTGAGGTCCTGCTGGCCACCATGGAAATCTTCCACACTCCCAGTGTGGGCAGCACCCTGCCTCTCCGAGGTAAGGGTGGCTTGGTCTTCCTGCTGATCCTGGCATGGAGCTTCACAGTGATGAGCATGATGTCAGCTGTGTGACCTGATGGGGCAGACAGTGATCACGGTGGGGAGTGGCCTCTGGTGGGGAGTGGCCTCTGCGTCACAGCGGCATGCAAGGCCTGTGTTAGGGAGCTCAGCGTCAGAGCAGAGCCCATGGAGCCATTCCGTGTGACCGGCTCCTCCCCCTGCTCTGGGTCCCTCCCTCTCTGGTCCCTCCCCTCCCTGTCAGGCTTCCCCTCCAGAAAGCACTGGAGTGCATGCAGCTGGTACGCAGCTCTGGCTCTGTAACGGTCAGTAGGGCAGTGATGGGATGAGGCTGGAGCTGAGAGTGTGAGCGCTGTGGACGCTGAGTCAAGGCGGGCCCGTGCCTGAGCAAGCTCCCCGTGACCCCCAGCACAGCGCTGCCTGTGGGCAAGCCCGGCACAGTGCAGCCTTGCCCTTTGCCCTGTGTGATGGTGATGCAGCCTCGGTCAACACAGTGCCTTCTTGTTTGGCTTAGGCATTAAAGACACCCACTCTTGTTCCAAAATCACGGGGGAGTTTTCCTTACTTGAGTTTCGCTGCTCGGTTCTGGCTACCACCCAGCTCACTCAGATGGGCTTCCTCCGAGGCCTGATTGTTCAGTGGGTGCTAAGACCCCACCTTGGACAGGAGAAAGTTGGGGTGGGACAATGTGGTTGGTGGCACGAGGGGTTGGAGGCCATTCCAGTAATGGCACTCTCCCACACCCAGGCAGTAGTGAGCCGCAGCCCAGCGCAGAGGCTGTTGCTGCACCTTCCCTCTGGAACATCTCCCACTTCGCCCAGCGGCTGGTGGAGAAGCTGTATGGTGGCATGTTCTCGGCAGACCCCAGGCACATCCTGCTCTTCCTCACGGAGCACATCATGGTGGTAAGTGATGCAGGAGAAGGCACCTGGGCAGCTACCGGGAATCGGAAGACCGCTTGGGCTCCATAGGCTGCATCTGCTGTCCTGTTTGGACATAGCCTGAGATAGGTACGTAAGAGGGAAGTGATGAGGGCTGTGTGATGCCAGACGGCTACCCAGTGCCCTGAAGAGCCAAGTGTCAGACCTCTTGGTACCCTGAGCAGTGCGTGGGAACTGTAGCACCCTGCACAGTGCTATGACCCTGTGACCTCTGGTTTCTCAGCTCCCTGTCTGGACACTCAGCTCCGTGACCTTTCAGACTCTACTTTCTCATTTCTGAGGCTTTACTGACTGGAGTTTAATTTTGTCACTGTCAACCCTTTCCCACATAAGGCCCCAAAGCCCTTGCTTGTCTCCAAAAACACTGATTTCCTTTTCTTCTTCAATTTCCCCTCTGTCTGTCGTCTTTGTGTTTCTCTGAAGTGGAGACAGGACTCTGCTCTGCCCGGTCCTGTTGCTCTCGCCTGTGCCCTCTATCTGCACACATATAGGTCCACCTTTGTGTCCATGCAGGGCAATGCATGCCAGTGGAGCCATCTCTCAATGCAAGTGTGTGTGTGTGTGTGTGTGTGTGTGTGTGTGTGTTTGCAACAGAATTTTTGCACCTGAAATTCTTGAGTTTTCACACATTTGCCTCCCTGGCTGCTGAGGTCCTCTTGAAGAGCTGTCACGTGCCCCCTTGTGGGTCTTCCCCATGACCAGGGCCTCACCATGCTTTGTCACACCATCTGGGACATCTTGAGCATTGGGAAGGCCTTTCTCTCACCACTCTGAAGCTGCCACCCGCAGACCCAGGACCTAGACACAGCACAGTTCCTAGGGTCAGTTCCCAGAAGACTGGCAAGAATGGATTTGGGGCTCCCTTCAGGAATGACTGCAGCAGGGAGAAACAGTCCTGGTCAGCTCTGAGGGGGTAAAGATGAGAACTTTGGGAGTTATTTAGAGAAGGATCAGAGCCGCAGTGATCAAAGTGGTTGTTCAGCACTGACGCAGAGAGTGGCTCCCACTGTGGCTGAGGCACCTCAGGTGTGAACCTCCAGCCCTGCCCTCGTGCCCAGGTTCTTCTTCTATTTGGGTGCCTGTGCCCTTAACTGTTCTGAGAGGTGTGCTTTTTGGAGGAGGAGGAAGGGATCACAATGTGCACATGAACCCCAAATCTCAATGGGGTTCAGCCTGACTTCTTGGACTAGGTGACCTGTACTACTTGTGGAGGTCTAAGGGACATCTGTGACTAGCACGTAACTCATCTAAGCCACTGTGATGCTATGCCCGTGTCATGTTCTGAGGACTCCCTTCCCAACACCCAGCACTTGTTTGGGCCCGTCCCTGCTGAGGCTGCAGTGCAGGACCTTCTGCCTCCCTCCCGCATTTCTCACAAGCTACACCCAGGGGGTTCCCACCTCTTTTGGGTGACAGGATGTGGCAAGCATGGTTCCAGTGTCTAAAGTGGATTGATCCTTGCTGACCCCCGACCTTTGCCTTTTGACCTCTTATAGCTAACATAGGATCCTCTCCATGTCTGTGCTTGGTGTTATGACAGTTAAACAAGGCAGTGTGTTTAAATTGATGCAAATCAATATCAATAAAGCTTGTCGTAATACCAGGAGTGTTAAAGTGATAATAACTACTAAAAATGATACGAACCTACTTTAAGAAATTAGCTACTATTCACTAACTTCTGATACACTGAATATCAGCCATGCCACCAATATTTCAGAAATCCCTGGTTATCAAATTCATTTTCTACACTATGATCTCGGTGAAATTTAAATTTTTTTAACATAAGATTTTTACCCAAACTCTGAATTTCCTTAAATGATCACTTCCTCAGATAGAGCCTGAAAAACAGAGGAGCCAAGTGTTACTTGAATTTCATATCCTGTCACTTTCTGGGCTGTGTGGTGTTTGCGGTAAATTGAGTCCCTATCGAGCATTTCCAGGAGCTCATAGGTGTGTGTGGTCCCTTGTTTTTACACATAGGTCATAGAGAACCCCTCTTCCCAAAGGGACACTGTAATCAGCACCTTGTACAGCAGTCTGAACAAAGTCATTCTTTACTGCCTCTCCAAGCCCCAGCAGTCCCTGTCTGAATGTCTCCACCTGCTGAGTATCCTAGAGTTTCTTCAGGGGCACTGGGACGTCGTGTTTGCCACCTACAACTCCAACGTCAGCTTCTTCCTGTGTCTCATGCACTGTCTTCTCCTGCTCAATGCAAGAAGGTGAGCACCTTAGTTCCTGCTGGCCAGGGCTATAGCAGAAAATGAAGGGTTAGAGGGACACTTGGCTGGATTACTATAAATAGAAGTCTTTGGTTGTCTGGTTGACCACAGGATGTGCCATGTTGATCACATGCTACGCCACCCCCAAACTCATCCATGTGATGGAGCAGGAATAATTTTCTTTGCAGAAATAATATACACAAAATATGTGATGTACAGTGATGTTATATCTACCTAAGAAACACTAATGAAAGGGTATTTAAATGATCCTTTCTGGAAGTACCCTGTGTGCACATATGAGACCTCTCAGTGTACGTTCTTTGTCCCGCTCCAAGGGCCAAGTAACCTCATCCCAAATGTTGTCACCGGTGTGTTTTGGAGTTTGAATTTCCTTTACACAGTGAGTTGTTTATGTGCTTATAATGAAATACACTGAGGATAGATCCAGCGCTAAGCGCAGAAGGCATCTATGTCCTCACACCCTACCATGGTGTGCAGATTTCCTGCATGTTGTTTAGAGCACCTGTAATGTTTTACACTTGTGACATCACATCACAGCTCAGAAACTCTCAGGTATGAGCTCCTATTAGGAGAGGCAGGTTGAGAAAAGCAGGAGAGGGCTGTGGGGGTTGTACTTCACCTTGGCCCTTCCTTCCTTCCTTCCTTCCTTCCTTCCTTCCTTCCTTCCTTCCTTTCTTCCTTCCTTCCTCCTTCCCTCCCTCCTTCCCCTCCCTCCCTCCCTCCCTCCCTCCCTCCCTCCATCCTTTCCCTCTCCCTCCCTCCCTCCTTCCTTCCCTCCTTTCCTCCTGTATCCTCCCCTCCCTTTTCTTTTTATTCATTTTTATTTTTTTAATTTTATTTATTTATTTATTTATTTATTTATTTATTTATTTATTTATTTTGTCTTTTTGAGACAGGGTCTCGCTATGCAGTTCAGGCTGGCCTTGAGCTCATTTCTGTAGTCCAGGCTGGTCTTGAACTCGCACTGATCCTCCTGCCTCAGCCTCCCACATACTGGGATTACAGGCATGCACCACCATGCCCGGCTCTCATTTTTATTTTTTGATACCAGAGACTGAACCCAGAACAGACATACTGAACTACATTTCTAGACACTTTGAATTTTTTGTTTGTTTAATTTTTGAGACAAGGTCTCATTAAATTGTCTGAATTTACAGTCCTCCTGTCTCAGCCTCTAAAGTAGCTCTTGTTGCTTTTTCTTGATTGTATTTGTTGCAGTGAATATCATAAGTTTTATTATGTGGAAAATAAACCCCTTAATCTGCAGCTATGACCACTGAACATTATAGAACCTGAGAACTGACTTGTCTTAAAACTCTGGGGGACCTCCCAGCAGGGAAGGAGTGCTTGCTCTTTTATTGGCTGAAATAAAATATTCAATTTTCAGTGTATATTTACATGTGGGAGTTTGTCTTTTCTTTCTATAGTCTCACGTATGTCAGCGTTTTCCATTGTAGGTTTGATCACCAAGCCTTTGCCAAATGTTTACTCTTTCAGGAGGCTGGGGTGACCCCTAGAGGAGAGCACCCAGCCATGCACCCATAAGGACCCCAGAACACATGGTTTTTGGGGAGCCCAGCATATAGGCCACTGGTGTCTCCATCCAGAACTGGTTCCATCATGTGGGGGACCCTAAAAAATTACAGTGAGGGGATTATTTAAAAAAACTTATTGAGATGTTCAAGGTTTCAGCAGAGGCCAAGCAGAAGCTCTTCTAAGTGTACGACCCTGAGCAGTGGTACAAGTCTCCCACCCATGAAGCCAGCCCTGGCCCCAGGAAAGGAGGGATAAAAGCATTTCCAATACTTCAGGAGTTCTCAGGAAGAAATGACAAAGGAACCAGGAAAGGACTCAGGGGCCCTCCCATGAGCACAGGCAGAATTTCTGCACACAAGACTTCATGTAAAGAGGTGATGTTTCTCCTACCATCCAGAAAACCACTACAGCTTCTGTGGAAATTGTCGAAAGGGTCTGTTTTACGCTGCAGATTTGATCTGTCCTTCCATATTGTTGTGTACTGACTGAAGGGCAGATAGATCCCTATGACGAGAAACCTTAGAATGATCTCGAAGAAATTTGAGTTAATGAAAAACCTCTTGTCTGCCAGCTACCCAGAAGGATTTGGATTAGAGCCCAAGCCTCGCATGAATCCCTATAACCAAGTCTTCCTCTCCCCAAGTGAAGAAGTGAAGGAGAGAAGAGAAGAGGACGTCCCGAGCCTGAGTGATGGTACGCTGGACTGCTTGTTTCATTGTGCTGGGGAGCAGGTGGGTCCTGGTCCCTGTCAGGCTATGGTCTGCCATTCGCCTCTCCCAGTATAAGAAGGAAAAACCATCAGGGACATTTTCTTTCTTTCTTTCTTTCTTTTTTTTTTTTTTTTTTTTGTCTTTTTGAGACAGGGTCTCGCTATGCAGTTCAGGCTGGCCTTGAGCTCAGTTTTGCAGCCCAGGCTGGTCTCGAACTCACACCAATCCTCCTGCCTCAGCCTCCCAAGTGCTGGGATTACAGGCGTGCGCCACCACACCCGGCCATCAGGGACATTTTCAAAGGACAAGAGAGGAGCTAGAATGTCCCAGAGTGATGCAGTGTACAGCAAGTCTTCTGGTAGACAATAACTGTATATTAGAGATGGGATGAGAAGGGCCACAAGGATGGATGGATGAGCGGGTGGATGGATGAATGGATGGACAGATGGATGGATGGACAGATGGATGGATGGGCAGGCAGATGGATGGATGGATGGGCAGATAGATAGATGAATGGAGAGAAAGCTCTATGGGACTGGATTAATCTAGAACTGTAATAGCCTTTTAGAGTTTTCAACGACACAAAGAGCCCACTGCAGGTTCCCACCACTAATTTGGAAGCTCGGCTTAATCACTGAAACCCCGGGTATCTTGTCATGAGCTGGAACTGGCAAGGTGCCTCAGCCAGCTCAAGCCATTGCCCTCTTACAGCTTCTTCCCTAGAAAGTGGGAAAGGAATAAATAGACTCATTACTTTCCATAAGACTTCTGGTTCAACAGAGTGTATCCTTGGATTGGCTAATCTCAAATTAATTTAAAGGGATTGGAAGTTTATATATAACGTAGATGTTATGTCTAGATATATAGCAGCCAGTGGAATGTGTCTGAGATCTCTATCTCTCTGTCTCTGCCTCCATCTCTGTCTCTTTCTCTTTTTCATCTGTCTGTCTCTATCTGTCGGTCTCTGTCTCCGTCTGTCTCTGTCTCTGTCTCTGTCTCTATCTCTATCTCTATCTCTCTGACTTTCTCTGCCACTTCGGCTATAGGCTTTGCCACTGGCCTTGTGATATATCTTGTGATACAAGATTGTAGGTCAACTGGTGAGATAGCTCAGCTGTCTAAGCACCTGCTTAGGCAAGCTCAGGGACTGGGGTTCAATCCCTGGCACCACATGCCATTCTGGCCCCACCCCTGGGTGCATTGAGCCGGTCACTGATACTGGGCATTGTGAAGCAAGCCTTAATCCCAGTGCTGGCGAGGCTGAAAACAGGAGGAACACTATGTGTCTAGCTGTGTAGTGAAGCTCTGTACCAAATACATAAAAAAAAAAAAAAGATTGTAGGCCAAGTGCCTTTGTGTTCTGGTCAGATAGGACAGGTGCCAAAGCCTATGCTCAGAAGCCTTGTGACTTCAAATTTTGTCCTGACACAGGGTATTGGAAGGCATAAATGTCCACCCTTTGGGTTGTGGCTGGAGATCTGGCAGGCAGTGGCTGGGTCTCTAGATTAAGAACAACTTAGAAAACTAGGCCCAGAGAGTGACTTGGTAGCCAAAGGTCAGAGGAAGCTGGGGCACAGTTCAGGGACTACAGACATGGGCTGAGCAGGCAGAGCTGGCTGGTAATCAGTCTAGGGCTGAAGAAATCCAGAGCATGGAGATGGGTGGGTTCTGGGAATGACCCAGTGCTAGGACAGAGGGGTCTTGGGTTTGATGTCTTTGCCCATTCAAGCCAACGTGTAAGAGCAGCCTGCAGAGAGCTGTGAGGTACAGCTACGCAGCTGCGTGCAGGTCTCACACAAAGCATCTGGGATCCAGCAGATGGGAGGTGGGGAAAGCATCCTAGCAACCTCAGTCCTGTTTTCCTGACCTGGACATAGGAGACCGACAGGACTTGGTAGAAGGCTGAGGGGAGGCGGGACAGGCCAGCTTGCTTGGGTGTTGTGAGTGGCAGGTCAGCGCTGCAGTTCTGCATACTGGCTGCTGCAGCCCCAGCTTGTAGGAGAAGCATCTGGGTACAAGCAGCAGGGTTTGCCTGATTCTAGGTCTTCAGGTGCAGAGCTGGGGTCCTACTGATTGTGCCACATGCTCTCTTGCCAGCCCAGCACAGCATCAAGAAGACCGTGCAGGCTCTGTGGCAGCAGCTGGTGGCCCAGAGGAGGCAGATGCTGGAGGATGCCTGCAAGATTGACCTCTCTGTGAAACCTGGAGAGAGTGAAGTGAAGATCGAAGAAGTCACCCCGCTCTGGGAGGAGACCATGCTGAAGGCCTGGCAGCACTACTTAGGTGTCACAGCTTTATTCTTTATAGCCCTGGGGATTAAACCAATTGCACTGCACCACATTCCCAGCCATTTTTATTTATGTTTTAGCTTGAGATATGTTCCCAATAAGTTGCTAAGTTGCCCAGACTGGGCTGGAACATGTGATCCTCCTGCCACCACCTCCCAGAGCACTGAGATTAGGGGATTGTACTTCCATGTCCTGACTCCAGGTCCTTGGAGAATATGACCTTCTGTGATCGTCACAACCCCTCAGTGAGATCAGATATTATGCTCCTAATTTTACAGAATAAGAAAAGTACTGACTTTAGTTAAGTTGTTGGTATCTCAGCGAACATCCGCAAGCCATGGTGCTGGGAGGTTGGCTCTAGTCTGGGGACCCCAAGCCCACAAGATGTTCCTTAACTAGGTGAGCTCAGAAGATGAAGTGGTGAGCAGGAGTAGAGCCACCAGCTGGCTGTTTGAGAGCCCGCAGCTGTCTCTGGCTTTCTGCCAACTTCCGGTCTGTGGTTCTTTGCTTCCCCCCCCCCCCCCAGTATCAGAGAAGAAAGCGTTGGCCAGCCGCACCACCGATGCGCGGCAGAGCAGAGTCTCATCGTGGAGCGGGACCCTGTCTTCAGCCATGCGACTGATGCCCGGGCGCCAGGCCAAGGACCCTGTGTGCAGAGTAGAGGTGAGCGCAGACCCCGAGTCCCTAGAGAGGTCTTCTACCCTGGCTCCTCTCTGAGCTCCGTTACTGCATGTGACCTGGGCACGGTGACCTGGGCACGTGCACCTCTGAGCGTGGCAAGTGTTCAGGTGGCTTCTCTAAAGTCACGTGCGGGGCCCTGCATGTCAGACTGGTGTGATTTGGAACGACATAGAAGTAACACATTGTTCGTGCATTTGCTTTTTTTTTTAGTTTACAGAGGAGGTTTTGTTTTAATGCTTCCTCTAATAGTAAAAAAAAAAAAAAAAAAAAAAAAAATGAGGGAAAAAACCTTTCAAAGTAAGAGGAATAATTAGGAGAACTACGATTTGTGTATAAACAGCTCATTTTTATAGCCTAGTTTCAATTTATATGTAAGTGAAACTTTTATTGGTATATGTGTGGGACACATAATAGTTACATTTATTTGGGGGAACTGGTACATGAAGATATCATAGCCTGGTCATTTTCATTCCCCTGACCCCAACTCTGGCTCTATAAAACCTGTCTTTTTGTCTTCTACCATCAAACCTAAAATGAAATACCCTAAAAGGAGAGATGGCAGGACCCAGGCTTTGGGAGTTCCATGCCATTAGAAGACAGCTGTCTACTGTGCCAGGGCCCTGGGCACTTGAGCCCAGCAGAGGACACCAACTCCGAAGGCTTACTGGGGAGGGTCCTTGGGACAATGCTATGTGGGAAGCCATCTTTAAAGTCAATGGCAGCAACAATGACGTGTGGTGACTGTGGGCACTGTTGGAAGAACTTAGGGCACAGTGAGAACAGGGCGCCTTGCTCCACTGAGTCTGTTACATGCCTTGCGGGCTGCTACTGGCTGTGGTCCGAGACTGTGGCTGGGGTGTTGGTCGGATTGTCTACATAGCCTCTTTATGTGAATGAGGCTTCCTCAGCGGGGTGCCAAGTCTACACAACCAAGCAGGAAAGAAGGAGACAAAGACAGAAAACGTACTAGGCGGAAGCCACAAGGCCTTGGAGGACCCAGCAGGCATCTGTGTCAGGGCTGTAGACAGGCATAGAGATAGCTAGCGCCACCTCCTGGTGAGGAGGCACAGGTTTGCGAGAACTCCTGGGCCTGGAGCTGCTGCTAAGGTTGTGTTTGGAAGAGAGTCTGTCCTGCGTCCCAAGGCTGGGTCATGGACGAATTTCAGGGGCAGAGGGGTTGGTTCCTTAGAGTCTGGAAACTTTGAGTAAATTCCTTTGTTCTCCTGAGAAACTATCCTGGGAATGGGAAGGTGGAGCTGGCAAGAAACACTCCTTACAGATTTCCTGATACTGTAGGGAAATAGGAAGACCCCCAAGTTGTCCCTGTGCCAAATCTCTGCCCACTGTGGCCTACAGGACCGAGATGCTGGGAAGAAGAGGCTTCTAGGCTGCCCACAGGTGTTCTGCCTACAACCTGGCTTCCATACAAGTGGAGCCAGGAGGCTGGCACTGGTGAGGCTGCTGAGGTGAGACTGCCGGGCCTGGGAGCAGAGAACTCACCTCCAGGATGGACGCTGAATGAAGCAAAGGGCTGTGCAGGATTTGGTGCTCATTCGCTTCATCCACCAGATGTTCGCTAAGTGCCAGATCCATATCCTGTGCTAAGTACCAGGGTTACAGACAAGAACAGTCCAGAGAGAGAGAGAGAGAGAAGGAGAGAAGGACAGAGAAAAGAACAGAGTATGTGTTTCGGGGGGACAGCACTGTGATATACCTGCAGCCCCCTCCCTCTTTTATTGGTTTATTTTGAGACCCAGTCTCACCAAGTGGCCCAAAGTTGGTGGCTCCAACTCTACTTTTCTGGGTGAGGAGGAAAACGTGTAGGTAAACACATTTGTAAGTGTCAGGGGGCTGCTTGCAATAAGGAGCAATGCCAGGGGCTAAGAAGGCAGGCCGGGGAGGAGCCACGTGCGGAGAAGGCGTCGGCAAGGCTGCCCCTGCCAACAGGGAGAGACCTGAGTGGGATGGGGACCTGCAATGCTCAGGGAAAGCCAGGCCAGGCAGAGAGGACCGTCGCGCAGCGACAGCACGGCAGGCGTAGTTGGCCGTCCATTCCCACATTGAGCCACAGGTGCAGGTGCCACCCCCCTACTTCCTGACATCCAGGTGACCACTCTCTGCTTTTAGCCCTGAGACAACTTTGCTCTCAGCACCTCGGTGGCAGAGGCTGCACAACTGGCTCTGATATTTTCCTTTGATCTGTACCCTCAAAGGCCAGAAAGCTTAGCATGGTCAGATTTTATACCTGAGCTCCTCAAGGACAGCGTCTGTGGGCACACCTGTGTACTCACATGCATGAACACTCAGCCTTTCTGCTGACCTTTTCCTTCCCTTGACTCTCACTTGACCTTCAACCTGATTTCTTTGTCTTTCCCACAGCTTGAAATACCTTATGCATGCTGGGCATAGGACCACATGTCTGTATCTCAGCATTCTGGGAGGCTAAGGCAGGAAGATCATAAGATCTAGCCCAACCTGGGCAACATAGTGACTGCCTCTAATGCAACATTTAAAAAGGGTTAGGGATACTGCTCAATGCGAAGCTCCTGGGTTCAATCTCTGCTACCAAACAAACAAACAAACAAGTTCCTAACCTGATGCATTTTAAATTCACTTTAGCAACAAATACTGCACTTGGCTTTGGCAGCACCCTAGATGGGTAACTTGGTCTGGGTGGACGGCACCCTTGCCGCAGAGCAGGCTGTGAGGGGTCAGAGCTGTAGCAGTGCGCACGGAGGCCAAGCAGCACCCCTGCTCTCGCGGAGACAGGCTTTGCAACTGCGGCGGCCCGCACCAGCTCTCTCATCTCTGCGAGCCGCTGCCAGAAGGCGCGCTTTCTCGGGGCCATGTGTGCACTGTGATGTCATAGGAAGAGAGCGTCGACTATTTGCCCTGGGGTCTGTTTAATTATTTTTAAAAATTAATTTTGATTATTACAGCTGATTACACCTCAGTGAGCAGTGTAATTGATATTTTCTAATGCATCCCCAGGAACATTTTGTACAACACGCTTTTTGTTGTTGAAGGTTAAAGACTCCGTTATTGGTTTTTCCCTAAATATGCCCACATCATTAGTCCTCCAGCGAGGAGGTCGCCATCTGGAAAAAGCAGCACAGAGACATTACTCAGGCACAAGTGCATGAAATTGGTGTTTTTGCATCTTCTGTCTCTCTTCTGGAAAGAAGAGGCTTGTAATGAAAGGAGTTGGTGTTGGCAGAAGCATTATTCATGTGGTGTTATTCCTTATCATGTCAGCGCTGACAGCTCCACCACCCTGATAAATTGTTCCTGGAAGCAAGGCAGATGATGGTGGGCCCGTCGTCCCTCTTCCTGCCATAGGTTTCACTAGAATGTGTTTCTTCTTGGCTGGTGAATTCCACTTGGAGGCGAGAGTGATTTGATGGATGCTATTGCCTTTGACAGATACCCTTTCTCCTTGGGCCAGCCATGGGCCCCTCTGGGACTGAACTGGAAGTTCACTCGTTTTAGCATAGTGTAGGCCATGGCTGTCAGCCTTCTGAGTAGAGGCTGGGCTCCTTGGAGGCCACCAAAGGCCAACTTAGGGCATCGTAGGAGCTGTTTGGTCACACCCACCCTTTGCCAGGAGAGACCCATGGTGCACTGTCCAGCAGAGGATCTTTCCCTCCTCATGGCAAGCTGAGTAGAGAAATTTCAGATGTCCTACTTACAAACCAGTGGAAAAGATGTCAGCAACTCTGTTGGTGTCTTACTTTTGGTGGATACAGAAGCAATGTAGGATGTTAAGTTACATTATGGGAGTCCTGGGGAAGCGTAGCCAGGAACCCTGAGAACTGTCTCCACATCTCTCCTTCAGAACTACAGCTATTCCAAAATCTAAGAAACATCATCATTTGCAAAAGAAAGCCTTTGCAAATAGGAATTGGGTGCTGGGATGGTGAGGCTGGAGGAAGGAGCTGGGACGCAGTGACATTTCAGCACAGGAGGACACGAGCTCTGATCCAGTAGGCACAAGGGCCAATGGATAGAGGCTGGGTCAGCACTGTGGCCATGCTAGGTCTGATCTGTGGGCAGGAAGTGGGCCTGCCACAGGGGGCTGGCTGACAGCATGGTTTGTGTGGAAACGGGGTCATTGCAGCAGTGAGTAGAGAAGTGAACATCAAAGCACATGCAGGAAAACTCTGCCACCCAGGCTGGGATGAGCAAAAAGAGGAGGTTGGGGAGGAGGAGGTCCTCCTGGGAGAGGAGGGGGGATGGAATAAGGAGGGGAGTGGCTGGGAACATTCCCTACAGCTCTTCAGAGGATGAGGAGACAGTGCAGAAGACACTGGGGCAAGCTTCCAGTTGCTGTTTTTCAAGGGCAGTTGCTAGACCATACAAATGGCCCCAGAGTGAGGTCAGGGCTATGTGGGAATTCACAGAAGGGACTAGAAGTGTCAGAAGCTGGAGGCTGGTGGACCTGAGTTGCTAAAACTCTAAAGATGTGTTTGAGCAGTTCTGCCTCTGTCCCGGCAAGGACTGAAGAATGGTAGGTGTCTGTTCCGAGGCTCCGGTGGTCTCTGAAGATGGGCTCAGAGGTCTGAGAGGCAGGACACCTGTGAGGGTAGGTGCCTGTAGATCAGCCACCCATACTCTGTTGTAGCCAGGCCCATCATGCCATCCTGGTAGAGGACAGGACACCAACCAAAACCATCAAATCCATAACAACCCCATTCAGAGACCTTGGTGAGGTCCCCGGAGAAGGCGGTGACTTGTGTGAGCATCCACTGTCACTGCTTCACCCATTGTTTCTTTCAGATCATCCTGGAGATTTTCAAACATCCACCAAAGTAGGGAAAACAGTAATAGTGAGTCCACAGGTCACTTCAACAGTTCCCAACTTCTAGCCAGCCTTCCCTCCTGCCTTTTCTAGTCTCTTCCTCCCCTGAACTGGATAGTTCTGAAACCCCATCCTAGCATGTCATATATAAATATTTCTGTGACTTGCTTTCTCTTTAAAGATCCCATGAAAAGAGCTGTAAATAAAAGTTACAGAAGAGAAACCCAGCAAGTAGCTGTGGGATTCTGTGGCTGTCACTGTAGGAGTGACGGGCAGTCAGTCCCTTGTCTGTGCTGGTCCCCTGCCAGTGAACATGGCTAGCACCAGCCCCTTGCTGGGCTTCCCTGTGTTCAGGGTGATGACTCAGGAGCCCAAAAGTTGAGTTCATTCCTTTGGGTCATGAGAGACAGGGGTGGGAATAGATTTGTGAGAGGAACAAAACTGGGGTTTAAAAGGAAGAAGGGAGAGGTCCCGTTGGGCGTCACAGTGGGAAATGCCAACATGCAACTGTGGAATCAGAAGGACTTTGGGGGGGAGCATTTTGTTGTGAAAGACAAAGCCAAAGGTGTTTCAGAACTCATAGGAAATTTAAAAACCCAGAATTCTAGAGGCCCTTGTAATAAATGATTTTTTTTAAAGGTTTAGTATGCAAAGTATTGTTCATGAGCATGTGAGAACAGCTGCCTTGGAGAAGGATGTGACTTTTGAGACAAAGGCCCCGGAGTAGGTGGCCTACATTTGGTAGAAGGGTAGGATGCGTACGAGCTTCTAAAATGGAAGTGGCAGAGGGCCCAATGAGAAGACAATCCTGGTGACTTGCTTGTGATGGATGCCAGCTGGCGAGGAGAAAAACCGCACTGCACCCATACATCAAGAGATGAGGGGCCGGGGAGATAGCTCCATGGCACAAGTGCCTGCCTGTCAAGTGCAAGGTCATGATTTCAAACCCTGGCCTCACAAAAAAGAAAAAAAATGTTAAAAAAAAACAGAGAGAGAGATGAGCAGGCTGAGGGGGGCAAAGGCCATGAAGACCAAGGCAGAGCAGCTCAGAAAGTCTGCACACATGGGTGCTGAGGATCCAGTTCTACAATGCTGGGAAGTCCCTGGTGTTTGATGGGGGAAATGTCGTGGGTGGAGAATCAGGTAGGGCCACCTGTTGAGGAATATGCGCACTCAGAGACAGTGCTCAGAAAGCCCCAGTGGTGCTCAGATGGTGTGAGCTGCTCCTGGGCAAACTCATCCTCAGCCCGCCTTCTCGAGGCTGAATCTCAGTGCTCTGACTCGTGTAGGCTGCCAAGGCTCCGTCCTCCTATTTGTTGCCCTTCTGACAAATGGCTCTGGACTATTGCTACTGTCCCCGGCCTGGATTAGGGGTTCTCCATGGTGCAGCTGGAGACTATGTCAGCTGGTGGGGACTAGATGAAGAGGGACCTAGTTAAGCTCTGGTTTTGGAGGTATTCCAGGGGCAAGAAGGAAGAGAGTTAGCATGAATCCAGTGACTTATCTTTTATTTCTCTGTGGCTTCCTTTTTCACTTCTAAGTGGAGTCTGTGAAGTACATGTTGGAACTCACAGCAGTGCTGGGACACTACACCCCACATGCCAGAGGAGACCTTCCCCAGAGTCCCTTTGGGGCACCAGAGGCTCTGCAGAATGCACCAGGCTGGGGTTAGAAGAAGAGAAGAATCAGCTCTTTAGATTTTCTTCTAGTAGCCTGCGCTCTCAGTTATTCTCACTTTCCTTAACCAAGATACACACACACACACACACACACACACACACACACACAGACACAGACACACGCACACGCACACGCACACAGATGCACACCTATTCCATAAACTCACCCATCACACCGGTGAGGAGTTAGTAGGAAGGAACACATTTGAACAAGGAACTCTGTACGGTAACCACACAGGGACAGTATGGTCTCTGGCTGCCTACTGAGGATATGTTCTGAGAAATGCGGCGCACTTTCATGGGATGGTTTTGCTGTTTGCCTGTGAGCAACATTCTTGTGCAAGGCTGTAAACACGTGGGTTCTGTGACATGCATGTGGCACAGCCATCTGCTCCTAAGGCCACCATCAACAGAGGCTAAATCAAGTGACGCAGTCAGGAAACAGTAAGCACGGGTCCCACTAGGCCGCTGCCAGCCTTACATCAAGTCCTGTCTCCTGGCTACTTGCTACAGCCATAAAAGGCACTCACTGCAAAGCAGCTAGAACATGTGTAATGCAGTAGGTACATGCACCAGTCGCTCAGCTGTGTCTCACCATTCTCACGCATTATGACTGTAAGCTATGTTTTTTATACAGGGCTGGCAACACAGTTGGTTTGTACCGGCACTGTTACAGGCAAGCCAGCAGTGCATGGTTCTGTGATGCTAGGACAGCTGTGATGTCACTAGGTGATGGAAATTTTCAGGCCTATTATGATCTTATGAAGCGAGCATCACATATATGGTCTCAAAGGTCCTCGCATGGCAGTTTCTTGTGGTGGAGGTCTCGTAAACATAATAGGTTTCCCTGACAGTGTTCATAGCTGTGCTAGAATCTGGAGAGAGCGGGCAGGACAGTGGCATGCTGATGGAAACTGGGCTCCTTCTTTCTCTGTTTTAAGGAAATCTAAAGCGTCACTAGTCTATCACAAGCCCCTGTTACAGGAGTTTGAAAAATAGATGCAAATGAACAAAGCAAACACTGATGCTTTTAATGATGTTTCTTTACCAAGTGCATCATTTGTGAGACATCTTTATCTTCATAATAGAAAGATAATTAACATCACTAATTATCTAATTAAGTTCATTAAGCATCCACCAACAGTGCACCGTGAAGTTGACATTATGTTCTACTGTCAACAAATGCTTCTGATTTCTTAGGAAGTAATTAAAATGTAAATTAGCATGCGATTATATGCACAGGGGAAGTTTTGAATCAGATATTCATTGCAAAACTGCTTAGAGCAACATAGTTTTTGTTTTTTTCTCCTTCTTCTTCAAAAAAGCAGTCATTGTTGCTGTGAGAGGTGTATATTAAAGTTGTGGTCTGCTGCTCAGTGCTTGTGTCCAGGGGAGGCCATGGACCACACGACACAAGTGTGCACTTGGTGTATTTGGTGCTTCGCTTCATGTTTCTTTTCTTGCTTGATCTTTGTATTTAATGTGTTTATTTATGTTGTGTGCTTTGCACTCAAAAATACCACAGCTGAAAAAAACTACTCAAATCCACCCACGGCTGTAGCTCTCCAGCCAAAATTTCCTTTTGCAGATGTTCTAGGGCAATATTTTCACATATGCTTGCTGTTAGCAAGGTTCAGGTAATGTGATCGTGCCTTACTGGAAGCAGGTCAGGCAGAAAAGGAAAAACTGCTCTTATTAAACTTATGGTCCCAGCACCTTTGGTCCATGTTCAGAATCTTTTTCCTGGTTTCCTCAGACAGCACCTTGGTTTCCAGAAATATTATAGCTGGGGCCAGCAGTTGGCACTGCCAAGGGCAGCAACTCCCTTAGATTAAAAGCCTACTTGAGACATTACAAGTCCCCCTACACCTGTTGGGAAAGATGTGCCCTGAGAGAGATACCACCATACTCAAGGTCCCAAAGCTTTTGTTCTTGGAGCCACCCTGATGACATCCTGGAAGGGCCACCTTTTATCACAGGAGACAGTCCAGAATATCCTCCCTTATCATCTCTCATAGAGACTGTTCCTTCTGTTCCTCTGACATAGCTGAGGAGCAAATTCCACAACCTCCTCTTGGAAGATTTTTATAGGAATCATGATGCTGGGGCAAGTTTTCAGATAAATGCAAAGAGTATACAGAGGTTTGAGGGAGGGAGAAGGGAGGGGCCAAGGGGGAGAGAGAAAGGGAGGCAGACAGACAGACAGACAGACGGAGAGAAAAACAGAGAGAGACAGAGAAGTAGAGATTGTGTCATTCCCTCAAAAGGACCAAGGTAAAGTCTGGCTAGAAAACATCCAGCCAAAGTACTAATTTTCCAAATGGCCTGTCCTCCTTTGCCCAAAGTAAAGTCTTTTAGTCCACTGGGGAAACTTCAGGACAACTAAGGAACTGGGTGGCTGAAATTAGATGATGCTGACAGGATGTGCAGCAAACATCTGTTTCCTTTAGCTCAGAAGATTTTCTCAACTAGAATTTTCTTTTTGAGCATTTGTCCTTAAATCTTACTTTACCATGCGGACTGCTGCAGCATAACTTGTCTTCACAACTCGCACTCTGAGTGATTGGTAGCAGCAGTAACTCCTCAGCATGCCGGCCTGTGGTCCTTCATCCCACTCTCCATATACTTTATCTGTAGCCTCGCTGAGGGATGCCTGTGACAATGTTCCTCCACAAGAGGTAGAAAGCCACCTCTTTGACTGTTCTTTTGTTCATATGGCTTATAAAAATGTAGCTATGGCTGATTTGCTTTGGGCAGTGGGCTGTACCTACTAGGAATACTAGGACCGTGCCATAAGTGTTTTCCTCCTAGGGTCCTGCTGCTCATCAAAGGGTGCACCCTGTCAACCATGCCTTGAAGGATCCTTGGCAAAGATGTTCAACCTCTTTTCCAAAGAGTGTTACCCAAACTGAGACATTGCCTTTGGATGGATGGGCTGGACATGTTCGCCTCTTTCTATCCTTTCACCATTCTCGCCTTGGTAACCTGTTTCATTATACAATCAAGCTGGTTGGCATTACCATCACAGAGGAACATTTCAACTTAAGACTCGGGTCCATAGTTCAACTCACAATATTTTAATGTATACAAATCCTTTTCTATATGCAGTTCAGTGGCACATGAGTCTATTGAACAACATGGCCTTGCTCTCTAAGAACTTAAAGATGAGTAACACATGGCCTCTAATTTCAGGCATCCTTCTAGTTAGGGTTGTTTGTTCCCCTGACCCCAGGACATACAGTAGATGGATTTTAGAACAAAGACACATGTTTGAAGATTCTGTAACTTAAAGCAGGTTTAAAGTTAACTCAGGACCTTGGTGATTTAAAGGACTGCTGAGCCACATGCTTTGGATAATGAAATTTCGTGCCCCGATTTCAAGGGTAATTATACCTGGGAATCTATTACAGGTACAGGTTTTGTATATTGGGTTTTCTAAGGTGAAGGATGCGTGGTCTCTGCAAACAGGTTGTGGTGGGGACAACCAAGGAAATATTTCCAATCTCTAAAACTTAATGATCTATGGGTGAAATTGTCATTGTTTTCTCTAAATTTAAATATTTGGAACTTCGGCCATATTTATCAAGGCAAAATATGCTATCGCATGGCGAAAGACAGAAGCGTCCCCAACATTCTGAGTGATGAGACGGCAGATGGTCGTGGAGTGCAGACGCGGGCTGGGGCCCTCCTGAGGCACTGCTGCCACTCACAACCCGCTAGGTGCCCGCCCGCTCACAGCCTGGCCGCCCAGCGCCTGTCGCGTGATGGCAGTGCGCGCTCGCCCTGGGACACATCTATTATGAGAAACCATTTTGGTTAATTAAAAAAGTCTTTCAAAGTCTCAGAACACGAAGTTGGGAGGTTTGTTCATTTTTTTTGCCGTGGTGGGTGGGGGATGGATGTAAATGTGGCTGTTGGTTGACAAAGAAAAGGAACAGAGACTGACTGTGGGGGTTGGGTATAGGAGAAAGCTTTGGAGTCCAAAGATGAGGGGCCCCGGGGCAAGACATAGAGTTCTTGTGCTAATTTATTAACTAATATGGGAGCCTGATGAAGGAATGAAGTGATGAAACTGAGGCCCCCGAGTCAAAGCTATTGAATAAGCCTGGGTCAAGCAGCTCTTGAGGTCTGGGCCATGCTCCTAGCATCTATGCATGGGTTCAGGTGACAGCTGACCAGAGGGGTAAACAGCTGTTCCACCCTTGGTGGGTGGCAGACCGCAAGCAAGGTGAACACATGGGAAGATGTTATAGGAGCCAAGTAACCCAAAGGAAACTTATGACCAGCCAGGTATTGCTGGTGGTAAGGGGACTTCACCATGTAGTTTTATTGGGGAAGTGGTAGTGGCTGACAGCAAGAAGTAGCCACTGGCACCTTGCAGGATCTCAGAGAGGACCTGCTATGCTGAGCCTGCTTTAGGCTTGTTCCGAGCACTGAGAGAGGCTGTTCAGTTGAGTCTAGGAAGCAGAGGAGGACTAAGCCTGGAGGGGGTGGCAAGACCCCACTCCAAGTCCCAGCCCACATCCTGCAGGGGACCTAAGCATCCCTTTCTGCCTTGACCCCATCTGCTGCTTCATTTCCATCTCTCTGTTGAGCCATTCTCCTCCAGTGTCTCCTGTATCCATGCCTCGGGTTGGGGCTGAGGATGCTGACAAGTGGTGAACATGGAGTGTCCTGACCTGCAAGTGAAACAGCCATGGTGGGACAGGAGGGTCCCAGAAGCAAGAGGACCAGGGGAGGGTTTAGAAGAGTTTTACTTGACATTTAGAGGAGGAGGACCGAGGTCTGAGGCCAGATGGCTGAGGAATGCAGAGAGACAGTTGTTCCTGACTTCTGCTTTGTGGGTCAGCGGCTGGCTCAGAATTGCTGGAGGAGCATAGCCAGACTATCTGATTTCATGTGCTTATTTATATTCTTATGTATTCTCCAAAGAGTTTAGGTTTCCTTTAGATGACACTGAATGCAATACAATCAAGAAATAAGACCAGAACAAATAATAATAGAAGATAGCCAACTCTAGGGTATTAAGACAAGTATCAGAGCCATGTCTAGCTCCCTGAGTGCACAATGGACAGGAAGGGCCAGAGAGTTCTCATACCTCCCCAACCAACGATGCTTGAACCAGGTGAACCAAAGTGACTCATGTGAACCAAGCAGATGCCCTAGCCTGGCAGCTTCCCTGGTTCCTCCCTGCCCCAGTGCCACCCCGACTGTGAGGTTTCAGTGATCATATCCAATGACACCATGGTCCTGATCAAAAGACATTGCTGGGTTCCACATGATCCAGGGCAGACTCAGATCAGTTATAATGGAGTGACCCAGATTGCATCCTCAAGTTCACTTCCTGCTGTGGTCCTCTGCAAGGTGGCTTTGTTGGTCTCCTTAACTAAAGAAGGAATGTTACCCATGAACCCCAGTTTTCTTTTTTCTGTGTGGAATGCCAGCTGTGGTGCCCAAATGTTTCCATGCCAAGCACTGTCTGGTAGTCCCATCTGTCCAGGTTGAGCTTCCCTGACCAAAACGTCTGAAATCCAACTGCTACAAAATCTGACACTTTTTGGACACCAATATGGCAGCCACAAGTGCAGCTTTCACTCTGGACTGCATGTGACAGGTGACAGGACATAGGCACTGAAAATACAGTGTCAAATCACAGGTTGTGAGAATAATGTGTCTTGTGTTTGTGTGCTAGAGACATCCCCAAGATATCCACTATCATGTATGCAAATATTCCAAAATTTAAAATACTAACTATGCCAAACACTTCTGTTCCCTAGCATTTTGGGTAGGGGATTGCCAATCTGAATAAATCTCCTCAGGCTGCTGTTGTACTGGGCAGCTCAGACAATAGACATACATTTTCTCTCAGTCCTGGAGGCTGGAGGTCTAGCAAGAAAGTGTCCAAAGGGTGGGTCAGCTTCTTCTAGCCACTCTTTGGCCTTTATCTCAGCTTGCAGATAGCTCTTTCTTCTTTTGTCTCTTTGTCTTCTTCTAAGGACCCGAGTCAGCTTGGAGGGAACCCCTAATGGCCACATTGAAGCCTAATCAATCACCTCTTCAGATGCCCCATTTCCCAATATAGTTTTGTTCTGAGGAACAAGGGCATGACTTGTGAGGATTGCAAGGCAGACACACAATGGAGACAGATGGTCATAGTGACAGTGAGGATGTCAAGTAGGGGAAAGGCCACTGTGTGGACATAGCCCATCCCTCTGAGTACCACAAAGGCCATATGTGTCCCTGCCCTGGGAGCCAAGGAGCAGCCTTTGTGAGGAAAAGTTGTGATCTGCATTTTTGAAGCTCCTGTACTCTATACCAGAGTGTGGTTTTCCTTTTTTTTTTTTTTTTTCCAAGTAGTCATTCTCCATATCCCATGTACTCATGATGATTGAATTTAATAAAAACATCACAGTTCAAAAAAGACAAATTAGAAACCACAGTTCATCTTAGAAATTAATATGTGAGTGAATTTAACAAGAGATGAATTGTGCTGTGTTGATCTGGTCCCTCCACACCCACGCGGAGCCCCAGTTGTTTGTCATTATTGTTGAAAATATGATTATTACTCTGGTATTGCTTGACATTTATTAAGGATCCAGGGGCTGTGTCTCCGCAGCAGAGAAAAGTGCAATTATCTGGACACTCCAGAAAGAGCATCTCCTGGCCTGAGTCATCTAAACTGACATCCCCCAAAGACCTGGCTGGGGCTGAGGCACAGCCGCCTGGCCTGTGGCTTGGCATATGCCACGCCTACTTTGCAAGGTGCTGCTCAGGTGCACACTTGATGTACATGCGTGTGGATGCTGCATGTGCTTTAATGACCACAGAGAAAGCATTTTATGCAGTGTTCTCTTTCTTATTAATTGCTTCTGTTGTTGTTAATGAAGATTGAAGCCAGGGCCTTGCACATGCCGGGCAGTGCTCTACTACTGGGCCATCACTTCAGCCCAATTGCTTCTCATGTTTAACTTAATCCAAGTCTCCTCTAAGAACTTGTACCGCAGAGCAGATACACCAGCCTCATGGGGAAGCTGCAGCGTAGCGTGCTGCGGAAGCTCAGCAGCCTTCTCCTTTGCAGTTTTGATCTGAGCCTAGGAAATTCCAGAAATAAACAGTTTATCATTTCCAAATGATGTACCCATCTACGTGGAGTGATGAAGCTCACACCGTTCAGCTCTGTGCCCTTGGGATTCGACTCCATGCACCTCTGTCTCTCAGATCCATGCCCCATATTCTTCCTGCTTGTTAGATACTGAATAGCTGTCTCTGTTACGGGATTTTTAAATTAAGTTAACTCATCATCATCCAATTGGTCATTAGAGTGACTCATGGTATCCCAGTGTATAGGTCATTCTTCTTTTATTTACTAATGACCCCAAGTGCAAGAACAGCAACACTGGCAAGTTGGATATGCTTTATAAAGAGAAGCCATAATGTGCTTCTTTTCCCAACATAGTGGAGAAGGAAGAGGAAATCCATGTTAGTTTTATTGTCACACTGTCACACCTCATGCTATGTAAATGACAGCCACAGCATGTGTGTGTGTGTGTGTGTGTGTGTGTGTGAGAGAGAGAGAGAGAGAGAGAGACAGAGTTCTGAGTGATATAGGAAACATACTATATGTTGGGTGCTAAGTGCCCCCTCTGGAGCTTCCATTCTGCCCCAGGAGGTACACTGGGGCCAGTGGTAGTGAGAGCTACTGTTTTGCTGCACTTCGCAGGGCTATGCTGATGCAGTTTTCTCTGTTCCTCACTCCCTTCCACTGCCTAGCACAGTGAGGTCCCCTGTCTTCCCTGCTTGTACAGAATAGGAAAGGTGACCAGCATGTTGCCCAAGGCTCTGCCTACAAAAGAGGGAGACACCTGACTCTAACTGGAGCCTATATTTGACCCAAGAAAGGCAGATGCTAAAGAAACCTAGATTTGACCCTAAAACAGGATGGTAGTAGCCTTTCTTTATGGAATTGTCTATTTGCAAATATACAAGAACTTTGAAAAATTATAAAGAAGACTATCTACAGTGAAGCTATATATTATTTGATCTAATGTTTTAAAATATATTTATACAATAGAAATCAAATTGGTAATTGTATCCCTTAAGTTCCCTTAAATATCTGTGCAAAACACCTCCATTGTTGGTTTTGTCCTTCCTCCTGGCCGCTTCTTAGCATTTTGCAGATCCACTCTTATTTCCATGTTAAACACTAGGGGAAGTGGGTGGCTTGTGCAGTTTGGGTGGCAAGATTTACTGAATAATAATGGTGTTTAAGTACAAGAATTACATTCAGCTCAGGGTCACTATTCTACTCACAAGAGGTGGTGCACTGGTGTCTACCTGAGAGAACAGCAACTTGTGTGTGGATAGCAGGCTCCTGGTGGGCAGGGTGAAAGGCCAGGAGAACTCCTACGGTACTGTTGTAGTACATGTTTGCAGTATATCAAGGTCACACGCTTCATGGGGAGTTGGTGCATGCATACATCACAGCCTAATTCCTCTTCACCCTATCTCCCCCCCTTTTCCCTCCCTTCATCTCTTGCTTGTCCTCTCTTCTGCAACAGATCCATCTCCCTGTTTCTTACTATCCTTTATTTTGCTTTTATTCTACCTTGATTTTCTCAAGAGGGACACCATGTTTTATTTTCTCTATTTATTTGTTTATTCATTTATTTATTCATTTATAATTTATGGTATACAGGGCCTGAGTTCAGACTCCCACTGATTTCTCCTGTCTCATCCTCCCTAGAGCTGGGATTACAGGTGTGCACCACCATGCTCATTTTGGAGGCTGGTCTGGGTGGGCATGGCATGTGGTGCCCGGGATTGAACTTGGGTCTTTACACTTGCCATGCAGGCAGTTAGATTGCTGAGCTATTGTCCCAGACCACCAAATAATATTTAAGCTCATGTGCCTGACTTCTTTCAGCATTATGGACTCAAATACACACCTTTTTTTCTACACATGACTCAAACTTACCTCTCTTTCTGGCAGAGTAGTGTCCATTGTATATAAATACCACATTTTATTTATCTATGCATCTGTTGATGAATATATGGGCCATTTCCAAGATATAGCTCTTATGTATTATGTATTTAGCTATTATGCGTTTTTAAAGTTTGTACAAAGCATTTCATTTTTATCTAATACTTTCATACACTCTTTATCAGATTTCCCCTATAGTTAGCCCCTTGCCTCTGCAAAGCTGAGAAATTTATACTCATTTGTTACTGAGAACTAAATTTCGGACTTCATTTGACCCCATGAGTTTTACCACTAATTCCTGATTCATCGCAGGCTCACACAGCACCCTTGGTCATCATGTCTCCGTGGTCGCCTTCCTCTGCCTGTGTCTGTGGCAGCTTCTCAGACTTTCTTTGTTCGTCAGTGACCTTGAGGGCTGCGATGAGTTGGCAAAGCATCTGTCCTTTGAGTTTGCTGCATTTTCTGTGTGATTTGCCTGGGCTCTGGGGCTCTGCTGGTGTGAAGCGGTTCTCGCACCGGGCACCTCAGAAGTCTGTGGCTTCTGTGTGACATCTCCACAGAAGACAATAGCTTCTATCACAAGGTCAAGGTCGTATCTGCCAGATTTCTCTACTGTCCCTTACTCCTTTCCAGCCTCAATTAAGCGCTACCCATGGAGTGGCTGGGATCTAAGTAAAGTAAATTGCTTAGAAATTTTTTTTTGTCTTTTCCTCCCAACTCATTTATTTACTCAATCTTTTATTTATACCAGTAGGCACTCATCCATATTTATTTCAGAATTGGGCTGTAATCCATTAAGCCCATTAAGTTACTCCTCTCATTGCTTAGATGTTCCAACATTTGGCCCACAGGACTGAGCTGGCCCCACACTTCCTTTCACTGTAGCTCTCTTTCCCCGCTCACGAATATGATTGTGCATGTGTGTGTGCACAGACACACTAGAGACTGAGCCCAGGGCCTTGCAATGCTACCAACACATTCGATCCTGAAGCCCCAGTCCCAGTGTGGGAAGAGTTAAGTTGTACATTGTAAACAAATACTCCCTAACCTAATTTGCTTGAGATACCAAATGCTCATTTCTCCATGTGCTGCAAGGATATTGTGAATTGGCCAGTGCCTCTGTAGGCCTCTTTCCCACTCAGCAACTTGGGGCTCACAGAGCAGCCTCATCTAGGGCACTGTGAGGAGACCTTAGCAGACAGCTCACAGATCTCTTCATGCTTCTCCCTGGCCTCACTGGGCCCAAATGTCATAGAGTCTGACAGCGCTATACACATACAAGAAGGAAGGAGCTGGAAATGCTGGCCAACAGCCCCAGCACTTGTGCACTGACCTTCCTTTAGTTTTTCTTTCCCATGCGCATCTATACAGATTTAGTTGCCGTGACTGCTGCCGCACTGCTTCCTACCCTCCAGCACACACAGCTCGGTATGGCGTGAAGGCCATCCCGTGCTCCTGCATCTCTGACATGAGAGCTGAAGTGCGTAGTTGTACCGTGAGTAAAGCCATCTGCTTCAGGTAGGAAAAGGAAGCTGCAGTCCAGCCTTTGGCCCCTACCTAAAGGACTCACTCAAAGAAACAGGGACAAGAACTTCAGGGACAAGTGAAAGCCCCTGGAGAGAACATGAAGTGTGGAAGTTTCATTGCGCTCTAGCAGGGGGAAGAGTACCCTCCACGCTCCATGTTTAAATGACTTCATTTTGTGCTATTTTAAGTAGCACAGTTGAAGATATTGTTCAGTTTCTATTCGTGCACTTATTTTATGATCTCCTTGTGGGGAATCACTAGTGGTGCAAAAGGTGCTTTAAAAGACGCTAGTGTGATGCTGGGTGTGCTAATGTGGCAGCCCGTAGATGTAGTGTGGATGAACCTGGCTTGCTTCCTGTTGAGCTTAGTCCCAGCCAGTGATGCTCATGGTGCTTGGCTGGTGGGACAGGCCTCCTAGCTGTGATCTTAGCACCAACTTTCTGGGTGACATCTGAGTCAGAGTTCAGATGCTAGCCTCTCATTTTTGTCAAACCACTTGACTGTGGTTACAGGACTAATGATGCTTTAAACAAACGTGCACAGTGACTGTCCTCAGTGGACAGTGGGTACTTCCTAGGGACAGCTTGGATGGGAGTGTCACCAGCATGGTGCCAGCCCCAGGGGTCCTCCAGGCAGGGTGGGCCTTAGAGAGCTGTGGCCTGCTTACTCAAAATTGACCCTTCAAGTGGGATGAGTATTTCCCAGGGTAAGACCTATGTCCAAAGCAAAGCCTTCTTCCCACAGAGACACTGGACAGCCGACACTATACACCCCACTGCTGCCCTCTCTGTCTCTGAACAGCCTTGGGAAGCCTTTGTTCTATTTCAAAGGCTCCTGAAGTCTTTAATGCACTGGCAGTTGCTAAGCAAAAGCTATTTAGTTCCAATAAGCAATGCAGAACTCTGCTCTGAATCTGTCTCCAATCAATGTTTCATATTCTCTACTGTCCAGGCAGATGAGCCTCTGTCCTTGAACTGACCCAGATTTCCTTTCTCCTGTCTCTGAGCCTGGCTCGGACAACTTCCCAGGGCATGAATGACTCAGAGGATGGGCACATTTGCTGGGCATTGCAGAGATGCACAGTGGAGGGGGTGTGGGGCAGGGACCAGGCTGCTGCTTCACACCCACCACGTCCCGTGCCAGTGGAGTCCCTGTTCTCCTTGGCCTCAACATTCTCTTTATTAAAATGGAAGTAGTAGGGGCTGGGAGATAGCTCAGTAGAATAAGTGCTTGCCTGGCAAACGCAAGGACCTGAGTTCAATCCACACTCCTGCAAAATAAATAAACAAACAAATAAAATAAAACAGAAGTAATCATAGTACACACCATATAAGTGTGATCATAAAATGTAGTGGATGTCTGAATTTGAAAAATTTATCTCAGTAAATGAATCCCCATGCAAATTTTCTCCTGTGCTGCAGACACCCTTACCCCACCCTTCAGGTACTTTCTGAAGCAGTTTTTTTTTTTGTCTTTTTGAGACAGGGTCTTGCTATGCAGTTCAGGCTGACCTTGAGCTCACTTTTGTAGTCCAGGCTGGTCTCGAACTCATACCTATCCTCCTGCCTCAGCCTCCCAAGGGCTGGGATTACAGGTGTGCACCACCACGCCCGGCTATTCTGAAGCAGTTCTGAAGTCCTCTTCCATGACTGTCTCTAGTTATGCTCTCAGACCTGCCTCAGTGTTCTGAATTGATTAAACAGTTGACCTTTCATGGTCATTTGACTTTTTGACTTTGAGGAAGAGCCAGAAGTCCTGTGGTGTCACAGCTGGAGAGTAAGGTGGATGAGGACACATCTTCAGGTGTTTATATGAAATTGTTGTGCATGTTTGGAGTCAATTTAAGATATGGGGGTAGCTGTGACAAGTATAACTAAAGACATGATAGATGACTTCCTGAATTACTCCAGAAAGTGACAAAAATAATGGGGCAAGCATGTGTGAAGAAAGGGGGAGGGTTTTGAGGATGGTTAATGACACCATGGAGTAAGTTTTTTATTTATTGTATTTTTGAGCAGCTCCTGTACTGACACATATATTACATATAACATCATCATGTTTCATGTGTACTTCACATGGAAGCCCTCTTATGTGCAAAGTGCTGTGTGTGCTGGGATTGAACTTGGCATGATGTTGAGAGAATAGATTGGCAAGGCAAGGAACACCCAAATTTTCCATCTGCTTAGAGAATCCCTGAGGCACTCTTGGGAGTACCCACTCTATTCTCCCTAGCTCTTGCATGTATCCAAGGCCCCAGATCAGCTTCCTGGGGAAGCAGAACCCTGTGCTGCCCACATGATGCTCTGGTGGGAGCCTCTTGCTCTCCGAGTGCCACCACACCCACACCTACATCTGCGGGGTCCTCACCCTTCCATCCAGCCTGGGTTATCTTCTCCACTGCTAGGGTCAGCCTCCAAGGTGGCTCTGGCCCTAGAGGTCCAGGCACGTTGTTGTCCTTCCTCTGTCCTTTCTTTGTTTATGTCCTTCTTCCCCCTGGCAGGTTTCTCTCTGGCTGCCAGTACCCAGGTGACCCTTGGCGTACACATTGCCTCTGTTGACGGAACCCATCGATGCTCAGCCCGTGGGATGATTCCCCGAGGAGTCACCAGTGACCACTTCTCATGGGCAGATCTGACAGTTGTTTTCTGACGGCATCTTCTTGAGCTTCTCTGATGGGCTGCTCTCAGCACTCATGCCATCCTTGCTGCCCACATTTCTCTCTGATTGTCCTTACACCTTTCTGTTCCTTCTCCTCAGGGCCAGACTGCACTGTGGTTCTTCAGGCATCTGACGCTTTTCCTACCAGGCTCCTTTCTGTATTTGTGCTCCTTGAGGGACTTTAGCCAAGGCTTTATCCCTCCCTGATGGATGAAGAAAGATCCACATTAGTCTTGCTCTATTAGTCTTGCTCTCATTTGATCCATAGGCTTTCTCCTGGGGGAAGCCAGCTGACCTTTTAATCATACAACTGTGCTCCCTCTTGCTTCTGTGACCTTTCTGTATTTTTCTTGAGTTATTTCATTTAATTCATTCAGCTAAGTAAAGCTATTGCCATTCTAGGCCTTTTACACAGCCCAGATTCCTCCCCGCAGGAGGACTTAGGTCTTTTGCATCATTCACTCATCACCTTATTGCCCCCAGGTTGTCATGACAACACGAGAAGAGAGCTGCTGGCTACCTGTCTGGCCATCAACAAATCCACCTTCCCAATCATGGTCAGGATGATTATTAGAAGCAATAAGTAAAATAAATAAATAAATAAAAATTTAAAAATGTTAAAAATATAAAAAAGTAGAGCTAAAACAGACTTCTGTTTGAAATAAACCATTCAAGCAGCATCACGCCTAGGGAAGGTTTTCTGGGTCCACCTAATGCCGTGGTTCCTTCTTCTGTGTTCCCTGCCATACATGCATCATCTGTGGCTCACATTGGCCTTGTTGGCTCCCAACTCTCTATTCTTTCTGAGATGCTGCAAAGCTAGACAGGGGTTCATCTATGTGTTATAGTGCTTGGAAAATAGTAGTCACTCAGTGCTTGTTTGCACAGAGAGTAGATTTGAAACCAAACTTGGAGTATCTGGGTGGGTCATGAACAGCTCAGGGCTGCCACTATTGTAGATAGGGTGGCAATGTTGGAAGGATCAGGGTGACACACAGCCAAGCTCCCAGCGTTTCTGTAGTCTGCCTCTTGTAGAGATCATCTACATCATTTTCCTTGCAACTGACTTTATGTCTGTGCCTCCAGTACTTCACTTTGGAATGAACAATCTTCAGCAGCTTGGAGAATGCTTTCTTTCCTTCTCTTACTGTGACCCAGCTTTGTAACATTTCTTCAGGGTAGACAGAGGTGGTTCGGGTTAGTAACTTCATGTCACCAACAATGACCTAAGTTCAGAGACATTCAGTGATTTGCCCGTTGTAAGCTGCTGCCAAGGGCTGGGAGCCAAAGCATGGGCTTCCCTGGTTGAAAGGGGCTTCTCTGCTCCCTGCTAGAGCTTCCCACTCTCGATGCTCACCCTGGGGGCTTTCCAGCAGGGCCCCTCCTTCTTTGGCAAGACAATAGTTGCCTTGCTGGGTAAGGCAGCTGCTCTGTTCCAAGTGTCCCCAAGAGTTCTTTGCTTCCTGTCTCCAAAGCACTGTGTATGGGCTGCTGCCTTAGATGCAGAATTAGTCAAATTCTTCAGCATTTTATGTCACTTGTGATGCCCATAATGGCTGCTTTATTTATAAATGTGTATGAACAATGGAACAGCAATATTGAAGAAAATTTTGTAAACAAAAAAGGAAGGAAATAAAAGAAAGAAATTATTATATTCCCACTACTCCAAAACAGAAACTAGATTTAAACAGTTACAGTGGTTTTGTATTCTTTAGTTCTTGCCAATAAACACTTTTTAAAAATTTTATCAAGGATAATATAAAAAAGCAAAATTGTGCAAGGCACATATGTGTAGAATAAGAATTTTATCAAAGCAAACACAAGATTAGGTGTCCAAATCAAAAGTACAAGGTTAGGGATGCCCCAAGAGCACCCATAGCCCATTCTAGGATGCAAACCCTTATCCCTAAAAGTATCCATTCCCTGACATGTAAGACCACACTTCCATTTGGGTATTGTACACACTTCCAATTTTCTATAAATGAAGCAACAGTGGGCATACCCTTGTCTCTCTTAATTCACTCCAAGTTGTGTATATAAGATTTATCATTGTCGTTGTGTAAAGTAGTAATTCAATCTTTTTTCATGGTAACAAAGCAGCAGTTCTCAAACTCTTTGGTCTCAGGACCTCCTTAACTTCTGAAAAGTTGTTGTATATTCAAAGGGCTCTTGTTTGTGCAGATTTTATCCATTGGTATTTACCATAATAGAAACTAAATAAATTTTAAAAATAATACATTTGTTAATTTATTTAAGATAATCATACTAAACCCACTATGCATAAAATGATATTTTAAAGAAATAATGTTTTCAAAATTATGTTTCTGTCAATCTCTTCACTATCTGTAGGGCTTACTAGAAGACTGCTGGATTCTCATGGCTGCTCTTTCATTCAATCTGTAGTAATTCCTTCTTTCCTTCGTCTTTCTCCTTCCTTCTCTTCTCCTTTACCTCCCCTTTCCCTTTCCTTCCTTCTTCCATGCCCTCTTCCTCTCCTTCTCCCTCCCTCTCCCTTTCTCTCTTACTGAAATATGAGAAGAAAATCTGGCCTCACAGATACATTCTTAGGAAACAAAGGGCTATTTTAATAACTTTCCAGAAAAATTGCAGATACTCTATTTTGGAAACTACACAAAAATTCATCACCCAGCAATTTCTTCAGAGATCCCTAGCATCTTATCAGCGAACCCTTTCTGCTCTGTGACATTAAGGCCATTGCCCTTCCATGCACTCTGTATGGGTATCTTACCTGGTGTGATTTGGTGACACTCACTGGAACATGCAACATGTGCTGTAACTGTTTGCACCCTGAGTTTCATAGATCTGCCACTTGTTGGCACATGTCATTATGAAACATGGAAAAATCATGCTTATGTCATCGCCAGTCTCTCAGAAATATCTTCAGCTGCTGGGTAATTCCCAAGCTCCCAGAGACAAATATACATTTTCCAAAGTTCTAATGTTTGCTTGAGGGCTCTCATTTAATCCCATTTGGCAGCAAATACTATTACCTGTCTTGAGGTAACAGTTTAGTTGGTTCACCTATGAGGAAGTATCTGCCTAGCACTCAAGTGCTAGCACCTATAACTTGTCCATCACCCATTCTTTCAAATAAAAATTATGCTTTCTGCCAGAAACTGCTAGCATAGCTCACAGCTGTAATGCTCACCTTAGAGCTTTCTCTGAAGATGATGGCTATCATATTTTGGGGTATCCAGAAGTGTCTTGTGCACTCTTCCCACTGCATTACACAAGTGTTATTAAAAAGTGTGTTCAGGGTGTGGACTTAACAGCTACGCACGTGCACTGCTCCGTCGAGGCCCGTGAGCAGGGACAGCTGCTCCTTCTCCTGTGGTTGGCTGTGAGGAATCCACACGATGATCTCCACATAGGCAGTGAGAATACTGTGATTGGTGCCGAACCCTGGTTTCCCCACCACTGCACTCGGCCCAGGTCTTAATTGTTTGTTTTTATTTTTTTTCTCTTTGCTGATACAAAATACTCAAAGCCCACAAGAGAAAATGTCTGGTTGGCTCACAGTTTGTAGAGGCTTCAGTTCATAGTTGGGCGGCCTCAAGGCGGGATGGCAAGTTAGAGGGGCATCACAGAGGAGAAACAGCTCGTGGTGGGCAGAAGGCAGCAAAACAGTGAAGGAGCAGCCGGCAAGAGGCAAGTGACCGCAGCACCTCTCGCTATGTCCCTTCTGTTTTATCCATGCTACCCACCATCAGGGTGGGTTACACCGACACCCAGGGTGGGATATCCTAGTCCTAGCATCCCGCCAGGAATCCGTCTCAGCTCCATATCCTTAACCCCAGCATTACAGCTCTAGATCCGGCCACCTCTAAAAAGCTCCACTGTGACTTCATGAGGGTTTGGGGGATACGTAGATGCAAGCCATAAGCGGGTGTCGGTGTAGTTGTCAACACAGTGGGGGGAAATGGCAAGACTATCTTAGAATTTTTAAAATAGGTTTGACTGCATAGATTTTATGAAAGGGGCCGAGGAACCCCTAGAGATTCATGGACCACATGTTGAGAAGCATATATAATTTTAATATATAAATACATCACAATTTGTTATCCAGTCTATTGTATATCAGTTCCTAAGGCTATCAAAGTTTCCATAGGTTTGAGGAGATAGCTCAGCAGTCCTAGTGCCTGCCTGGGCATGGTGGTGCATGCCTTGTAATCCCAGTGCTGGGGAGGCTGAGACAGAAGGATCTCTATAAATCTGAACTGCATAGCGAGACCCTGTATCAAATAATAAGCATATTTTTAAAAAGTTTGCATATCCTTGATAGTGAAATGAATATTCAAGTTTGTCTGAACATTTTCCAATGAGATGTTTTCTTTTCTACTGACCTTTCAAAGCACTTCATGTGTATCTATCTAGTGCTAGTCTTTTGATAGCTATGTGGCTTGCAAATATTTTCACTCACACAGGAGCTTACCTGAATTTTTGTAGTCTGCAGCATATTGAGTGCTGCATGTCCCGTGTGTATTTTATTGGATATACATATATTTAAAAATAGACTGATAATGTTTTTTATTTCAGCCTCTATTAATAATATTTTAAATATATATTATGTATATGTATATGTTGATCTTGTATACCGTGACCTTGAGTTTTTCTGTCAATACTTTGAATATATTTACTTAAGTGAATTGTATTTTATAAATGCATTGGAAATTCAGCACAATCTGGGAATCAGCAAGTGGAGACGGTTTTATTTCTTTCCTTTGATCTGTGTAAATTTTATTTCTTTTTCCTACCTTACTGTACTGGCTAGAACTTCTAGCCCTGTACTGAATGAAAACAGTGAAAGTAGCTATTCTTGCTTTGTTCTCAGTCTTTGAGGACTAGCATTTATTATTTCATATTAAACATAGTTGTGTCATGTTTTTTTAAAAATGTTTTTATCAAGTTGAAAAATCCTACTTGGTCCTATTTCATTATAGAAATTTTTATCAGAAATAACTTGGAAAATACTGTTCTGCCTCACTTGATATGATCATGTGATTTTGATTTTTAACTTGCCAATACAGTAGCTTATGTTAATTGCTTTTTATATTTCAGAAACTTATGTCTCTGCACGAAATACCACTTTGTCATTATATAATTCCTTTTATGTATTGCAGAATTCTATTTGCTAATGTGAGAATATTGCTTCTGGTTCATGAAGATCAGTTTGTTTGTATTATTTGGCTTTGTTGTTAGGCTAACTATTGGGGAAAGATATTTTCTGTCCACTTAATATTAATTCTTCCTAAGTTGGTTTTAAAGATTCTCAAGCAAAACTACTTGCACCACAGAGGTTATTTTTGGTAGTAGTTTCAAATTTTGAATTTAGCTCTCTTAACAGAGTTGGCCGTGCTAATAATTTATTTCATATGATGAGTTGTGGTAGTTTGTGTTTGACAGTGGATCTGTCCATTATATCCAAACTACCTCATATATGTGTGCGTGTTTGCTAATGGTATTCTCATAATATCTTTTGTGTAACTGCAAGCTCAGTAGAGGGATAGTTCCTGTTTAAGCCCTGATATTAGTAATTTGTTTCTTTTCTCTTAAGTTTTTCCTAGTTTTCCTGTTGCAACAGAAACTAGAAACACTGAAACGACACCAAGGATTTGGAGGCAGATTGATTTTAACCTGACAAGCACTAACTTGAATTATTCCCAAACTATCAGGCCCTGATCTCTGGTAGTTTAGGGCTTATATGGATAAGCAGGCAGCAAGTACAGAGGCAGAATGGCTCATCAGTTGAAGATTGCTTCTTACAATATGCCTCACAGTGACTCACCTTATCTAAGAAACAGAAGTAATGGGAGTTACAACTGGAACTATTACCTGGGCAACTAACAAACTGAAGCATAGCAGTAGGGATCTTTGGCTACACTATAAGTTCTTACTTTTTGTTCATCTTTTTTAGATTTATTTTTTTTTATTAATTTTAATGAGAAACAAATAGCAATGAGATAATTTCAAAACAGGTTAGTAGGACAGTTGCAATAATTAATACATTGTATCTTATTCATCTTTACACCACACCAGTCTTTTGTTTCCGTTTCTTGAATAGGATCTCAGATTATTGATTTGAGATCTGTTTCTGGGTGTCGTGGCACATGCTCATAATCCCAGCTACTCTGGAGGCTGAAGAAGGGGATCATAAATCCAAAGCTATTGTGTGTGATTCGTGAGGTGCATCTCAAGAATAAAATAAAAAGGGCCGGGAACGATGCTCATTGGTAAAATACTTGTCCAGAATGTATAGGCTACAATTCTAAGCATTCTATTTTTAATTCCACTCATTCTATTTTTAATTTAATGCTCATTTAATGCATTTAAAAATTCCATGAAGACTTCCTTTTGGACACATGTATTATCTAAATACACAATATGAGATCCCAACTATTTGGAGATTTCATATGTTCTTTCTGTTTCTGGTTGTTAGTTTCATTGTATTATATGGTCAGAAAAACGTCCTCTGTTTAAATTTGTTGAAGTTTGTTGCATAGACTAGAGTGTAGTTTATCTTTGCATTTTACAAACAATTGAAGCTTCTACAATTGGGGTAATCTGAACTTTTTTTAAATTCCCTTTTGATTTGTTTCTGAAGTGTATTTCTTTTTTTTTTTTTTTTGTCTTTTTTTGAGACAGGGTCTCACTATGCAGTTCAGGCTGGCCTTGAGCTCACTTTTGTAGCTCAGGCTGGTCTCAAACTCTCACCGATCCTCCTGCCTCAGCCTCCCGAGTGCTGGGATTACAAGTGTGCGCCACCACGCCCGTCTTGAAGTGTATTTCTTCACAGTTTGTTTGTTAGCTATTGTTATAGGTATTGTATTATATGTATAGATGCATATGTAACTCATCTATGACACTGGTGATAACTAGAAGTATAAACATCTTCTTCATTTAAAATGTGCTTGCTATATTTTCCTCTACATTCATCAGAATTATAATTTCTTCTACATTACAATTTTGACTTCAACTGTCATCAAATAATATAGAAATTTCAATAAAAATAAGGCTTATATCTACCCATATGTTGCTTACCATATTCTTTATTTCTTCCTGGTATTTCAGGATTCCTTCTTTTGGCCTTTATTTTTTTGTTTAAACCATTTCTTCCTGCTATCTCACAAAGCAGCCTTGTGGTCACAAATTCTTTTAATTTTCCTTTATCTGAGATGGCCCTGATTTCTATTCTCCTCTAATTTTTTATCGATGTCTTCTTTAATAGTATTGAAGTCTGTCATTATGGTTATCCTTTCTCTCTCTAATACAGAGATTATTTCTGTTCTGTTCTCCTTTCTACTTTTGTGTAGTTGTTCCCCTACTTGGGATGCTATTGATTTAGGCATGTCTTTGTCAACTTTAGATATTATTTCTGCTCTG
>PVJA010004783.1:0-83522 GCA_004027025.1 Myocastor coypus | reverse complement strand
CTTTCTTTCTTTCTTTTTTCTATGCAACATTAATAGGGAGGTGGGTCATGCCCACACACTGCACTCTATAGAATGATTGTGAGGACAATATGCAATATGTCAACTTTCAAAGAAAAAAAGGGGGGAAAGAAAAAAAAAAGTAATGTGGATTTAGAAAGGTTAATGTTTAGTTGTTTGATCAATCTTATATACCTATATGATTATTTCATTATAGTAAAATTCTGGAAGCAATCTAAGTACTTATTAATTTTATGATATTCAAATACATTTTATTATTGCCTATTATTTTTATAAAATATTGAGTTTAAATGTTATGTTTTCATATATACATACACATTAATAATTTATCGTCTATCCATACAATGGAATCCCTCTAATCTAAGAAAGCAATGAAGTACGAATATAATAAAAAATATGAATCAATCTCAAAGCCAAAAGACAAATAGCATTCTGATTTTATTTGCTTTCAGTACAGCAGCAGGCAATGTTAGTATACAGTGGTAGTAATCAAACATATTTGTCTCTTAGTGTTGAAGGGCATTAGACTTGAAAAGGACAAAGGACACCTTTCCATACATTCAAAAATATTATACATTTGAAAATGTTATTAATATTGTTTTGTAGAGCCTTTTAATTCTGTGTACTTTTATTGCATATAAATTATGACCAAACAGAAGAACGCTATAAGCTTATTTAAGAGTATTTTCCTGATGCATTGCAAAACTAGAAAGCAAATTAGAGATATCCAAACAAACAAACCTGAAAAACAAGTGCGATGTTTAACTTTATGTGTCAACTCAGCTAAGATATGATACTCAAATATTTAGAGAAACATGTTCCACATGTTTCTGTGAAGGATTTCTTTTTGAAAGATGAGATTAACCTTTAAACCAGTAGACTTTAAGTAAATCAGATTATCTTTCATACTGTGGGTGGGCTTCATTCAGTTAAAAGCCTTGAGAGAAAAAGAGTGACTTCCTTAGAAGAAGAGGCAATTCCACAGATCGTTTCTGAAGTTGAACTACAGCTCCTTCCTGCAGCTCTAGCCTACCACACTACTCTGAGGATTTTTGGATTTGGATTTGGCAAACCTCCATAGTAAAATACAGCAGAAGGAGGAGGAAGGAGGAGGAGCGGGAGAAGAGAGGGGAATGGGGAGAGAATTCTGGTTCATACAAGTGAGAGTAAGAAGCCAGGAGGATATGGCGCATACCATACACAGCTTTCATTTTAGGGCACTTATTGAAGGACAGCAAATCAAGCAATGTTTACATAGTCCTTAAAGACTCAGGAAAAAGTAGACAAAGTCCAGAGCATACCAAAAATAAGGTGTTTACTAGGAATTTCCCATTGTCCCATAAATCCAGTACTCCAAAAGTCTGTATCCTTAGTGTACATAAATATTAAAAGCAAACTGACCTCTACACCAGAGGACAGTCAGGGAAATTCCCTCAAATCTTAGAACCAAGGGGGAAAATAACTTCCCTGAGAATGTGTAAACAGTCAGCTCTCATGAGAATCTGAAACCTGTATTCCTAATACTTGGATGATCTGAATGAAATCCTCAAGCTACAAATTTACTATACAGTGACTCCAGCTAGCAGGATTCCCAAGGTATCTGGCAAAAAGAACAAATCATTCTGGAGAAAATTACTTCAACAGAAACCTCAAAGAAGCTATATTTTTAAAGTCTCAAGAAGCGTAGGCACTGCTACCATTTAAATGTTTTTGTCTCTTCCAAAATTCATGTATTGGGAATTTAATCCCCAATATAACAGTACTGCCAGGTGGGACCTAAAAGAAGAAGTTAGGTCATTAGCACAAGGGACTCCTGGCAGGAGTGTCACTACCAGACAAATAACTTCTAGGAAGAGGCTGGCTCTCTCTGTCTCCACCACAGGAAGATGAACCCTATCCTTTTTTTTTTATTTCTACCTTTCACAAGGTTAGGATGTCCCAAAAGACTTTTATTTTTTTAAGTTTTTACTACAGGATCTACAGGATCTCACTACATAGATGAGAAATGTAGTAATCCTCCTGTTTTCAGCCCACCAAGAGCTGGGACTACACCACACCCAGTCTCAATCACCATCTGAGCATACCTTGAGGGCACAGCACATAGGGGACCAAACACCAGTCCCTGCTCAAAAGACTCTTAACGGGACTGGGGAGATAGCTCACTAGAAAAAGCACTTGCCTGGCAAGTGAAGGGTCCTGAGTTCAATCTCCAGTACTGAAAAAAAAAAAAAAAAAAAAAAAAAAAAAAAAAAAAAAAAAAAAAAAAAAAAAAAAAAAAAAAAAAAAAAAAAAAAAAAAAAAGACTCTTAACAGATGCCTTCATCTTGACCTTTGACTCTTCCACAATGAAAAGAAATAAGTCTTTGCTGTTTACTGTTTATACATTACCCAGTCTCAGCTATTCTGTTATAACAGCACAAAGAAGATTGATAGGCACAAGGTAAAAAAGAAAACCAAGAAGCAAAAATTAAAGAACACATATAAAGGAAGATGGTATAAGAAAGAATCAGGTGGAAAAAAAGACATCGAAAGCAGACAGACACACACAACGTGACATACTAAAATTATCAGACACGGAACATAAAATGAAAACATTTCATGTATTAACATGATGGAGACTACAAATATATTCAAGAGAAAGAGACTACAGAAAGATTAAACAAATTTCACAACAAACTTCAAGAAATGGAAAGTGTAGTTTAGAAAACAAAATTGGCAAATAATTAAGCTTAGGGGATTATATCACCAGCCTTCTAGAAGACGACAAAGAAAGAATGCAGAGTTTTACAATCCTTTATTTATGTTTGACTTTTCACACTAACAATGAGTCAGAGTCTGATTTCTGGAAGAAACTGTTAATAATTTTGAAATTCAGTTTTAAAAAAATAATGCTTATTTCTAAAAATCAATAACAATTTAAGACAGTTTCATTGACTCACTAAAAGTAATTATGAGTGCATCTGGACTCAGAACTCAATTTCAAAGAAATTTTCATCATATAAAAATGTTTTCTTAGGTTCTAGTTACTAAACCTTTGTTTTTAAAATGTATTTATGAGTTCTAAAAAACTTTGATTGTAGATATCAAATAAACACTTTTAAATGTATTTTCCTGAAGCTCCTAGATTTTCTTCAAATAATAAATGTCTAAATAGACTTTTTTCCACTGATAGATAAATTTCTTACTGAAGTTGTAAAGTTTCAGGCTCATAACACAAACATACCTTTAAAATAAATAATGCAGGGGCCTCAGAAATAGCCCAGCATTCTCAGCACCTGCCTAGACAATCACAAGGACCTGTGTTCAATCCTTGGTACTCCATGCAGCGCTGGCCCTGCCTCTGGGCTCACCAAGCTGGCCACCAAGACCAGGTGTGGTAGTGCACACCTGTAGTCCCTTTACTAGAGAGGCTAAAAACAGAAGAACTACTATGAGTCCAAACTGCATAATAAGACCCTATACCAAATACATAAAATTTAAAATAAATAAATAATGTAATTCAAATTCTGAAACTTGGAATCATATATTTCCTCAGCATTAAATGCATTGTTATTTTGGAGAAGGGGACAAAATTGCACTGCACTATTAAATATTCCTCTGATGTTCACTGAACAGTTAGACGTCTCCAAGTGTTTTCGTGTCTCCAAATCAGAAAAAGGCTATTCATGGAAACTAGTTGCAAGGTTATTTAATTCATAGCTAAAAGATCACAAAATGCCTGAGACAACCTGTGTTCCTTCTTTGCTAGCCTGAGTGGAAATTATCAATGCTGTGCTTGGACCACCAAAGCAGAGGGAAGGAAAAAAGTGTCACCACGAAACGATTGTTAGCAGGCTTACGGTCAAGACATCATATGACTTGCAACAACACTGACCCAGAAAATTGTAAAAGCAAAAGGGGTTCACTGCAGATGGATGAATCTGCAGACGTTATTAAGCATACTCAGTTAGTAGCACTAATTAGAGCCCCACAAGAGAAATACTGCATGGAACACTGATGGTTTTGCAAAGGCATACCAAAGCAAATCACTAAGCGTGAAATATTGAAAGCAATAAATAAATAAATAGTTGGAAACAAGGTACTGGATAAATATTGTGCAAACTTTGTGTCAATTGTACAGCTGAAAAGATCCATGAAGGCTGTTTCCAAATAATTCAGAAATCCTGGGAACCAAAGCTTATGCACTAAGTACTTCTATGAGCAAAAGGTTTTTTTTTTTTTTTCTATGAGTAAAATTTAATGCTATGAAATGTGCCTTCTGACAAATTATTACACTACATTTTATGCTGTATTATTTATTTCTGGGTAAAACAAATTTGATAGAATGGTGTCTAGATGGTCTTCCAGGAATGCTGCATGCAGACGGGCAGATCCTTGGGTCGATTGTTGTATCTGTACTTTTTTTGCCTTTGACCTAGTTTGCAACTCTGTAAGGATAAAAGATACCTGGTACAGGGATGATGGTGATAAAGTTCTTCTCGGTTGCTGGTAACAGAAGTTGTCCTATTCATAAATCTGCCAAAAGTTGTGTTCCATATGTCTTCAGCTAAATTTCTCCCAAGTAGGGGAAATGCTTCCAAACATTAAATTTTATTCTTCTTTGATTATTGACCATTTTGCATCTATTAGTAAATTCATTCACTATTCATGATCTGTTAGGAATCCATGGATTCTCCTTACACTTGTTTTAACTTCTGTTTCCATCATTAACGACTTAGGATTTCTTCCCCTTAGAACTATATCCATGTAACAATTACACATTTAAAAAATACTTTTAATAATAGGAATAGCTTATAGTTTTTCATTAAACTTAGTAAAACTATTATTTCTGTATTCATAATTTAATGCTATTTACATTTTCTCTCTATCATGTTTATAAGCAATAACACATAGCAGTTTGCTTTTTGTGATCCACTGACAAAGGATGCTCATGTAATTTTGAGTTGCTCAAACTGGAATATTTTGTGCAAAGGCCACTGCTGATAATCACACTGGCATATGAGGTTAGAATTGTTAGAGTCCTACACTAGAAAGCCAGTATTGTTTTGGGCAACCCAGTTCACCCTTTATAAATATGGCCTTCAATCTTTCTACAATATACTAGAATGCAATACTGTACAAGTAGCAATATTTATGTGGGCTGTTGTAAAAAAAAATATTTGGAAGTATTTATAACTACATAGTGTATGGATATACTCTAATGTATTAGTTTTTGTTGGTGAGTATTTAAGTTGTTTTCCAAACTTTACAACCACAAGTGATCTTAGAAAGAGCATTTTTTTGTGAATACTCACTTTTAAGCACATAGGAGGTTTTCTCAAGGATATGTACCTGAGAATATCACTACTGCATGAAATGGACTGATATAGTTCGATTTTTAAGAAGTTTCTGATTTGTTTTCCACAATATTTGCATACATTTATGTTCACATGTTGCTGTTAGAAATATTTCATCTTATTTTTGCCAACACTTAGTTGTATTAGACATTTTGAACAATTTTGATGCAATAAATAAGGAATCACATATTACATGTTCCATATGGCTTTTCCTAACAATAGTGAGCCGAGACATTTCTTCCAGTATGCGCTGCCTATGTATGATGCTTATGCAAGCTATTAATTTTCTTTTACCAATAGATTTTCAGATATAAAAAAATTCTTACTTGTAATGTTGTTTGATTTGTTTATCTCTACTCTTTTCATCTTAAGAAATGTGTTCACACCTTTAAGTCATAGAAAATTGTTCTATATTGCCGTTGAGAACTTGAAGTATTTGTTCTTCACACCCAAGTCTTCAAGAAACCTTGATTTCTGTTATGGAACAAGATGTGATAACACTTGCGGTCAGTTTTCTTTCCTCACAGTAATGACCAGTTAACCCAGTGCCGCTTACTTCATCGCTCATTACTCCTCCTCTGATCTCCAAGATTTGCTTGCCCATAATTCATTTCTTTCTTTCTTTTTTTAAAATATATTTGGTCATTGCAGGGTCTCAGTACTGAGCTCAGCCTCATAGTGATCCTCCTGCTTTCAGCCTCCTAATCGTTGGGATTACAGACCTGTGCCACTATGCCCAGACTCTAACAAGCATATCCCACCCTGAGAGCAGGGCTGGCCCAGCGTGTGGTGCTGGGATACAACTGTGGTCCCTGTGTTTACCTAAGCAGACACTTTAGTGAGCTAAGCTATCTCGATGGCCCCTCCCACAAATCATTTCTAATGTTTGTTTATTATACCTGCTTTTCTCTTCTGTGTGTTCTTTCTTCATGGTAATACCACACTCTTACTCTTGTTTTGATTGTTTTCTCATACAGCAAGAGCCTCTGTCTACCTGGTCCTCTACAATATTTTGGGAGTATTCTCAGACTTTTGATTAAACACATAAATTTTTAAAATTTTAACCTTAATTTATTTTAAATTTTATTTTTAAAAGAGTTTAAAAAACAGTAAAAGAAAACACTAGACTTTACTACTATATATGTATTAGATTAGATTAACTGTTTCAAATTTCCTAAAAAATAGTTGTATGTCTTCCTGATAATTCTTTCAAATTACAGTTAAAATATGAGAGAAATTGATAGGATTACGATATTTAAAACTTTCTATTAATAGAGATATCACATGGCCCTATTTACTTAGGTACTTTTATTACCTTCCCATAAAACTTTATTCTGTCCTGCAAGAGGTTATGTATATGGTTTATACTCAGACCTTACTTTTTATACCAATATACATGCTATAAGTTTTATAAATTATAATTGGCATTTCAGTATTGATCACATATGTAATAACCTTGCTGAACTCATGAATTAAATTTAAAGGCCAGAAAGATAGAAGCTCATTTTCTCCCTTGCAGCCAGAACCTTAGTTGTGATGTGCACATATGGGACTTAGAACCTGACTCTGCATAGGACAAGGAGCAAGCCACATGTCTAAAGTCATTGCCATGTCTGCTTATAAATAGCATTATAAAAATTTTGCTGCAACATTTATAACACAGGTTCTTGTATCTAGACATTAGTTTCATGAGTATTAAAATGTATTTTGTTGGTACAGATCAGGATAGAATTAACAGGATTCTAAAACCTAAAAATGTCAGGAAATCAACAAAGCTAATTCAGTAGGTAACAGTAGAACAGTATTAAATAGAACCAATTAGGGTGGCCAAATAGATCAGTGTATTAGATCACCTGCAAGCAGGCACAGAGGCCAGAGGTTTGATCCCCAGGCCTCCAGTGCCTGCCCTGCCCCCAGAACATGCTGAGACAGCAATTGAGTTTGTGCATGGTGGCACATGCCTGTAATCCCAGCTCTTGGGAGCCTGTAAACAGGTGGATCACTATGAGTCAAATCTAGTAGCGAAACCCTGAATACCCTGTAAATCCTTCCCCAGAAATATAAAAATAAATAAACAAACAAAACCAACTAATTAAAGTGTACTTTTCAAAATAGAAACAATTTAACAGGGGCAGGGAAATAGCTCAGTAGAATAAGAACTTGCCTGGCAAGTGAAGGGCCTGAGTTCAATCCCCAGTCCTGCAAATAACAGTAATAATGATGATGATGATGATAATAATAATAATAATAATAATAATAATAATAATAGTCTAAGATGAAATAATTTTCAATGCTCATGTAGGAAGGATATCAAAACAAAACGAAAATGATTCCAAACCATATATAGTTCTTCCAATCAAAGAAGGTGATAAAAGTATATATTGCAACTTATTTTGTGGTATGAATACAAGGCTAATGTTGAAAATATCAGCGACAATATGGAAAAGGAATAATAAGCCAATTTTAGTTTTGACCCCAGCCTTCACTGTATAGAGAAGAACAGCAGATGGAAATGGAATCAAGGTTGAATAGCTTCATATAGTTAAGCTTCCTTCACCAGTTGACATATTGTTCTTTTGCCTTGTTTTCTCATGGCAAGTGTGGCCTTTCAATAATTAAAGATGGTTCAGAAAAGTGAGGTGATTATGCTGCTTAATTTACTCATTCATCCCCTATTTTATTTTATTTATTTTTTTTATTTTATTACTATCTGTGTGGGGGGGGCAGGGTTCAAACTCATGACCTTGAACTTGCCAGGCAGGTACTTGTGCCATGGAGCTATCTCCCCGGCCCTGTATCCCATATTATATGTACTTATATACTAACATCACCTCAAACCCCATAAATATATATGATAATAATTTGTCAAATTCCTACAAGTACCTTATAATATAAACATTCAATACACAAGATAAAATATATGTCTTCAAAATAGTATTTTTAATTTAAAAATCCTATTTAATGTGAAGCTCAGTGCTATCTCCCATTTTGTGTAGGCTCAACCATTGTCATCAATGCCTTCTCTGGTTTTTAAAATCCCCTGTTATAGTTTGGAAAATTGTCCTCCAAAGGTCTATAAAAAGCTCGAGTGGCAGGCCAGGGAGATGGCTCAGAGGCTTAAGCACCTACCTGACAAGCAAGTGCATGGTCCTGAGTTTGATCTCCAGTATAGAACAGAAACAGAGAAAGAGAGAGAGAGAGAGAGAGAAAAGAAAGAGAAAACTTGGGTGACATTATTGGGAACTGGTAGGACCTTTGAGAGGTGGAATACTGTAGGTGGCTTTAGGACGCTTGGGGTGTATCCCAAAAGTATTTTGACTCTGCCCCTTCCTCTTCTTTCCTGCTTCCTAGACACCAGGTAAGCAGATGTTCTGGCAAGTGCTTCTTCCATGCTCTCCCATGATGATGTACTAAAAGCAAATCAGTCAGTCACGAGTGAAAAATCCTACAACACTGTGAACCTACATAAACCTTTTTCCTTTCTAAGTTTATCTCAGGTATTTTGCTATAGTAAAAGAAAATTTTAGTCCCCCAAATTGGCAAAGCCATAGGGTAGCTATTGCTTTCAAACTCACTTAACAGGTTGTGAGGATTTCACTCACAAAACAACAATGGCTAATTGTAGCTCAGTGGTAAAATGTCAAGAGCCAAGACCGGTATTCAAATATCAGTATTGTGAACATCAATCAACTGCAACAAAAACACTGATTGCTAACTTCCAGTCAAAATCAATTGCGTATTTTGTCATGGGTCTACCTTCCCATGTATGCTGAAATCTCATCATTGCATTGTGATAGCAGACTACAGATTTAAAACTCACACAGGCAAAAAGGAAACTCATTCACCTACACATTGCCCTGCTTGGCATACTGGCATGTGCTTGTGGTACTAGGTAGTCTAGAGGCACTTTCAGAGAATGTCAAGTTTGAAGACAGCCTTCCCAGGCTTAGCAAGTCTTTGTCTGAAAACAAAAAGGACTGGGAATGTAGTTTATGGTGTATGCCCATGGGCTCAATTTCCAAGACTAAAAATAAATACATAAAAACTAAAAAGGACCAGCTGACCATGTTACCCTAAGATTTATTGCAGTCAGGAGAAGAAAAACTTTGACTTAGCTCCAAAGCAACCGAATATGGATGGGGTTTTATTCACCGAAATCTTTTTGAGTGCCTTTAATGTGAAACCACGATAGAAAGCCACAGATCTGACATGGGCAACATTAAGATATTGGTACCTGAGATTTTGGAAAATGGACTTCAACCAGTGGATTCAATTTTTGGGTCTGGGATTTTAGAAGATGAAATTTTCCTTTGAAAGAAAGAAATGTGCACAGTTATCTCTTATCTAAAATTTTACTTTTTTTTTTTTTTTTTTTTTTTTTTTTTTTTTTTTTTTTTTTTTTTTTTTTTTTGAGACAGGGTCTCCCTATGCAGTTCAGGCTGGCCTTGAGCTCACTTTTGTAGCCCAGGCTGGTCTCAAACTCGTACCGATCCTCCTGCCTCAGCCTCCCAAGTGCTGGGATTACAGGAGTGCGCTAAAATTTTACTTTAGATTAACTATGATCTAAACGTATTAAATGAAAATTCTAGAAATGAATTTTAAATGGCTTTTATGATGGACAATTGTTAATATTGTACTGTGCCTAATCTATAAATAGGTACATATTATTAAAAACTTAATATATTCAGAGTTTGGTATTACCCATGGTATCAGGCTGAAGGTCCTGAAACCCATCCACCAAGAAAGAGGGGCTGCTGATGTACTTACATTTAATCACTGTTGGAACAGCTGAACCCTAAAACAAAACAAAACAAAACAAAAAAAAAAAAAAAAAAGAAGAAGATTTAAGAAGCTAAGCCTTGACTTGAAGCTAGATGTCCATTGCCTATTTGAGTGCCATGATAAACCTCCCTCATCCCCTGTTGTGGAGATGGCAGGACAGCCATAGTACAAGAAGTCCTGGAGTTAGACTGGACCATGAGATGAGGAAGCACTAGTCTAGGCCAGGAAAAAAGAAAAAGTAATTACGAGGCGGGGGAAATAGCTGGGCAATCTATGCTCCTGCCTGGCAAGCACCAGCACCCGGCTTTGAATCCCTGTACCCATGCCGTGTCAGTGGCCCAAGCCCACTGAAACCAGGCATGGTGGTGCGAGCTCTCAGTACCAGAGAGGCTGAGACAGGAGGATCATGATGAGTCTGAGCGGCATAGTGACACTCTGTATCAAATAGACAGACAGAAAGACAGAGACAGATCGATAAGGTTTTTAATAGTATTTACTTTCTGTATTCTCCGTCTTGTAGTCAAAGAAGGAGCTTATAAACAGAATGGTGTGTCTGCTTTTGCACAGGACAGCATCGTACGCAATCCCATCATGCCTTATGTCGCTGTGCGCTTCCTTTCCCAAAGCCTTCGGCCTCCAAAGTGTAAATATGTGTAAATACCAAGGAAAAAGCATAGTCCTGCACCCTGCAATCTTGACATCTAAATTCATCTGCGAGTGTTTACACAACCTTCCCAACTGCTCCCTTATGACCTTAGCTTTTTCACATTCCCTTCTCCAAGCACATTTTCCTCTTTTAGATTTTTTGAATTCCTTTTTTTTCCCATCTTAGAATGAGCCAAAGAAATAACTGGCTTTGTGGTGAGTGAAGCAGGAAAAAGTTTGCTGGTGGCATGACTGCCTGAATGGGAGCATTCATTCAAATGCAATTTGAAGTTTACTTTGGCTTTGGTGCCTACTCAGAAAAATAAATAAATAAAATTGATTTATTAAATTGGAACTATGAATTCTGTGCAGCAGTTGGATAAAGGCAGGTCAGGCTGGGTCAGGTCTATTTGTAGGTCAATCGGTGGGGCTAATTCTGGCTTGGCTCAGCACAACAGCCCTGGAGTGCTCAGAAATGCTCTGTTTTTCTATCTAGGGGTCAGAGTTAAAATAAAACATGTGCCCAGCTTGAACTCTGCATTTCAGAATTACAGTGTCACAACAGCCAGGCCAGGAACTAGAAATCTCTGGAGAGGGAGGGAGAGAGAAAAGGAAAGGGGGAGAGAGAGGGAGAGGGGTGAAAGGGAAGGGAAGAGGAGAGAGAGAGTGAGAGAGAGAGAGAGAGAGAGAGAGAGAGAGGACTGAGTGAGTTTGGAAGGTAGTAAAGAAGGTGAAATATAAGATTATCTTTCCATTACAAAGAAATTAAGCTTGTTAAGATCGATACTCAAGCTTTAACAATTTACATCTTTATTTTTACTTAAATGAATCACTTCTAGTATGCCATTGGAGTGATCAGTTCATTTTTATTTATTTTTTTCAAACCATTGGCTATCCGTGGAGCACCTACTATGCACTAGATCGTGTAGTAGGTATCTTAACTATTTCATTTGCATTTTTGTGGCTGCTTGTTGTGCAGTCCTGCAATGCCCACAATGATTTTCTACAGAACACTTATTCTTGCTCTCTCTATTTGACTCTTAGAAGAAGAATTTGAAGCAGTTCTCAAATATCTACTCTGATCTGGATGCTGACTGCAGCTGTGACTCGGTGCTTTACTTTCTGGCCTTCTCATTCTCCCTAAGTAATTAAGTTGCCTAATGATAACGAAGCATCATTACAATAATATTGATACCTGGTGTAATCACTGGCATTCTGGCTTTTCAATTTCCAGTATTTGCTTTGGATCAAGTGGCTCTGCGCTAATGCAACACAAGGTCACCCGATGAAGGAGCTGATAGCAGGGAGGACAGCTCTACTTAGCATGCACAGAGAGTTACGCTTTTCTGGCGTTGTAGAGCTAATCTTTCAAGTTGTCCTTTTTTGACTTTCTCAGTTTAATCAGTTTAATCTCATCTTCCCTCTTTTCTGATTACAAGGATTTGTTGTAGAAACCTTGCCTCCACAATAAAGACCATGTGGCAATTTATTTTCATATTGATTTCAACATCTCTGGTCTTCTTCCAGTGAGCCAGTAATGGGGGAGGGGCAGGGAGGGTCATGAGGTGGTTGGAGAAAGAAGAACCAAAAGGAGGATGGGAGGGGAACCGGAAGTGAACGCTTCTGGGATCCCTTCCTTAGCAGCAAAACCACACACTCCAGCCCCTGGGAATCCTAAGCACGTCTCAAGGCACAGAAGATGAAGCCAAACTGGAAAGTCTCAGCAGCAAATAAAGTCAGTTAAGTGCAACCACACCAACAAGGGCTTGCTGGCCCTTTTCTGAGACAAACAGCTAGTTTACCTCCTGTCAGCAATTAGAGGCAACACCACATGTGTAAGGAGATAAAGGAATGGACAACTTTTCTCCAAGATTCAGTTTATCCTGCTTCTATCCACACTTCCCATCTACTCAGAAAAGTAAGCAGGACATTTTCGAGCTCTGGACAATGAGCCAATCTGTACCAACTCACAGAGACATATTTTCCTAAGGAGGGGAAAAGACGTAGAAGTAGGGGAGGAAGGAAGGTCTTGAACACATGTATGAGCAGCTATTAGACAGCCTTGGGGAGAGACAGCCAACCATCTATAGAGCTGTGGATTATAATTCAGCAGGCTGGGGGGAAGGCAGGCAACCTTGAAATAAAGGAGAATTTGGCCAGTGGATGCACTGCAGAGTACAGTGGTCATCTGTACATCATATTTAAATGTTACACATTGAATCGATAGAATTAACTGTATGATTACAAAACGTTGTAGAAACTGGGAAACTGGTCTCTGCATGTATAAGTTCACCATGCCCCTTGGAAAATGATGCATGAGATACACAGAGTGGGGTCTTTTCCCTTAATAAGAAAAGCCTAAATATCTTTGTAGGCCTTTCATTTATTGAAGGTCTGATAAAATAGCAAAAGGTGGGGGTAGAGGGGGAGAAGGGTGGAAGAGGAAGAGATAAGAAAGGAGGAGGAAAGAAAGAAAAAGGAAAAATTTCTACAGGAACTTAGGTGTCCTACAAAGGAATTACTTTTTAAAATACTCAATCTCTTTCTATTTTTTCTGATACAAATTACACAAATCACTCAATGTTTCGTCAGTGATGAAAACAGTTTTCTTTGCAATGATTACACATTGCTCTAAAAATCATACACTTGTAGTTTAAAATGGACCAAATCTTTGTCCCAAATATCTGTCTCCTTACATAGGCGACAGTAAGTGGAACAGGAAGGAGGGGTAGAGCTGGGCATTTTACACAGCAAATGCAGTGTGTTTCTGCCATCCCTAGTGAAATCTTTGTACTTCATCTTCAGGATTCCTGAAGATAATGATATACTATAGCCAGCTGAAAAGAGCATCTGCTGGAAGACCCGTGAACATACAGGAGCCATTTGTCTGTCTGATCCATTCCCATTATTTTCCCCTCACTTTGCACCTTTTTATTTCTCCATTGATCAAATCTACACAAAATAAAAGGATGAAGAAAAACAGTAACAGCCGTCATTTCTTCTCCCTTCAGAAAGGCTACCTGCCAGCTTTCTTGTTAAATAATTCTGCATAATATGAAATGTGCAACTTTTTTTTTTTAATGTTTTTGGTAAGCATGTGTGCATCCCTTTCCCTTTAAATGGAAGTCTTTGGCTCACTGGGGCTTACATACTTAATGACAATGTGGCGGAGTTAGCCCAGGAGAACAATGTGTCCATTAATCTGCCTCATGCTTAATTGGTAACTACTGTATGGGCTGGCATTTCAAACACAGATTGCAAATGTACTTGAATTAGTTACTGTTTAATTGATACAACTGGCATTCAGCCTGGAACCAACATGCAGCTACTGTAAAGAGAGAGCGGGGGGAAGCGTGAAAGTGAAAAAATGAGGTGTGGTGGTGATTCACCCTTTACATGTTTGTATCAATTATTTGTATAATGTAATTACATATTTTTTCATATCGCTTTCACAAGCAATGGACCAAAACGCATTGCAAATCCTACCTGGAATGCTCACCAACGTAAGAAAGAGCAGCAAGCCAGTCCCAGCTCCCTCTCTCCTGCCTCGTTTCATCCTTATCCCTCCAATGATAGTTTTGTAAGTATGGCTGAGGTGGTGGTGACATGTAGTATTTATCACAGGATGAAACGCCTTCAAGGATAATTTTTACAATCTCTTCAGAATAGCAGGATTTCAAGAAAATAGAATGTTATCATGGCAATAACTCAACTTGAATGTCATTCACAACGGTGTTACTTTAAACATATTTCCAATAGAAAAAAATTAATTATTTGAGATTAATCCCTAAATAATCCCACAGAGGTGCACTGTGCAGGCACCAATGAGTTGCAGTGTGTCTTGAATGGAGAATTTTGATTCCAGAAGTGAGGTAATGATACAATGGCATCTTTTAATTAAGTGAGCATTTATACATTCAGAGTTGCACTAAGTGATTGGTGTACATTTTCTCACTTTGCCGGCCAATTTGTCATGCTTTCCTCTCTTGTTGGACTCTTTATCTTACTGATTAAATTTATATAAAGTAATTGGACTTAGGAAATCAGCAAATTAAATTTTCTCTGCTCTTTTAAAATGTTAGTCCTCTCTTAGGTTCTAAAGTCTCCATTTGTTATAAAATATGCGATGCTCTCTTAATTTTTTTCTTTCTTTCATAGGCATCTTCTGGTTATGTGAGAGCTAATGGCTTTTCAAGCCAGAATTCACACACACACACACACACACACACACACACACACACACACACACCCCAAAGTTATTTTTGTTAATCTGCAGGAAAAAAAAAAAAATCTATTCATTGCTACAGTAAGCAGTTACTGGACGGCCACTACATATCCTGTTTTGTTTTATGGTTGTTTGAGATATGAAAACTGACCTTGATAATATATGTTACCAAAGAGTTCCTACTGCCAAGTTTCTGTTCCATTTAAAAAATTACTTGTAGTTTACCTTATTTTTCTATTCCATGAATTTTTTTTTGTTGTTGTTTATATAGTATTTGACAATGTTTTTCTTGGCTTTCTTGATATAAAGCCCTCTGGATTTTCTTCCTGCACCTCTGACAACTTCTTGGGAAGCCTCTTTTTACCCAACCAACGTTTAAGAGTGGGAGGTTAATGCCGCCGACATCTTTCACTGTGCACTTCTGCTCTGCAGTCTCGTTTTAAGCTGCTGACTTCACCTATGCACATATATCAGAACCTCAGAGGATTTCCCCTTGAAAACTAATACAGATGGCTTTTTAAAAGTCACTGAGAGAAATCTCAGGTACAGATTTCCAGTTACGCTTTCCCCTCAGTTTACTCTACTGCCCTCCCCTGGATTTGGCTAGGCTGCCTAGTAACAGCTCATCAGTCCTTCCTCAGCAGGTTCAGCCTCCAAAACTATCAGTTCCCCCCTTTTCTCTTTGTCAAATGGTATCTATTTACACAAGCTGTCCCACCGAGAGTCAGCCTTGGTTTCTCACAACTTGATTTTTATTTCCAAATCCTGTAGATTTTAATGCTTACTTAATTTTAATGTTTTTTCCTCCTCCTCCTCTTCGATGCCACCACGTTGCTCGGGTCTGTCTTCCCACCCGAACAACTGCAAGAGCCAGCTGCAGTGGCTTAGGTGCTGCTGATGGATCGCAGTATGTTGGTGTTGACTGGCAGGACCTTTAAGAAGTGGAGCCTGCTGGGAGGTCACAGGACACTGCTCTTGAAAGGTATTAAAGTAGTGCTGGGGCTGGGGATATGGCTTAGCTGCACAGGTGCCTGCCTGGCAAGCGTCAAGTCCCAAGTTTGATTCCCAGTATCAAACTAAACAAATAAATCAAGTAGTGCTAAGTAGTGCTGGTGGGACACAAATAAGCTCTCAGAAGAGGACACTATTATTATTTTTTTTGAAAGAAAAAGAGGGTAAGTGGGCCCTCTCTGCTCTGATTTCCTCGCTCACTCTGTCACTCTTTCTCGTGTGTGCTCCTGCCAAGATGCCCTCCTCCATGACAGAACACAACCAAGGGGGTGGAGCAAAGTCAGCTTCCTGCTACTTGGATTCTGGCCTCTAAAATTGTGAGGAAAGTGCATCTCTCTTGAAATACAAGTGATCACCCTCAGGTGTTTCAGTATTGCCACAGACATGGACCAAGACAGCTCCTAACCAGTTGTGCTGCTTCTTTGCAGCTGTTCTCCAATCCATTCTATAGTGATAGCTCAAAGCATGAAAACGTTCCTTCCCAGTTGAAGGGGCTCCTGAGCTCTCACAGGCCCAATGGAAGGGCTTTGTCATGCTCTGCTCCCACTTGTTTCTCCTTTCTGTTTTGCCATTCTCGCAAGCACCCCGATCTCTCTTTGCTCACCTCGTGGTCACCACTCTTTCTTCAGGGCTCAATTCAGTGGTTGCGATTCTGCAAAGCCATTTCTAGTCTTCTCTAACAAAGATAACCCCTGCCCTGTCCTACCTTGGTCCCCCAGATATACTTATGATCAGACACACCACCTTGCTCCGTAATGATCAACTCCTTTGGTTAGGGCAGAATTATATTTTGGTTTCTGGTATTTTTTACTGTTTAAATCTTTTATATACCCATTAAGAAGTCCTATTTCTTATCCTGGAAGAGATGTAAAACATATATGACAGTTTTATAGACCAAGTTATAGACTGTTCTCTTTTTTTTTTCTTTGCTATTAATTCACTGAGTGACATTAGGCAAACTATTCAGCCTCTAAGCATCACCTCCATCAACTGCAGAGTTCTGTCTATGATGTTTGTAAGGTGAGTTGCACATGGAAGTGGTGCTCTCTACATCATGTGTGTAGTTGGTCATTTAGTACAAATTTTAGTGGTTTATTATTGTTAAATAAAAAAAACTCCTAGCAGCTCAGAGTCCTTAGAAATTGTCTTTTGCCTTATACCAAACATAGAACTGCTTTATTTACTTTAATGTATATGAACTTACAAAGGACTTCAAATAGCATATAATAATATTTTGTCAAGTGCTAAGAAAGAGAAGTCAGAGAGTGAGGATAACTGTATGCAAAAGAAAAAGAAAGAAAGAAAGAAAGAAAGAAAGAAAGAAAGAAAGAAAGAAAGAAATCAAAACCAGAAGCAAATAAAATTAGATGTTTCCAGTGTAACAGTTACACCTAGTTGTAATAAATCATTTTCAAATTTATATCCAAGGTCCTTGTCACCTCAAATGAAAGGAGCAATCACAAATACAAAACGTGTGACAGGATAAGCAAGAAATTTTGAGCACTGATTCTAAAGTTTCTTTTCTATTTTTAAAGAATACAAAATAGTAAAAGAAAAATACAGCATTGGAAATGATATAAAATTTCAAAATTTCACTAAACAAAGTAACAGGAGTCCAACAATGGTCGCTATATTGCATGACGCTGTCTTCTGTTATTTGTTTAGTTTACCAAACATAAACATGCAAAGATTAGTTTGAAGCAAAAAAAATGTTCTATAAGAAATTCAAAAGAAAAAATTAATAAGAATGAAAAGAAAAAATAAACAATTATGCATTAACTGCTCCTTTCAAAGAATGAGCAGAAATCAGCAGTACAATTATGCAGACCATCTTGCATACAGACACAAACACATCTTTTTTCCTTTGCGCTCGGGGTGTGAGTCATCAGATAACACACATACCCTACTGATAAAGAAAATGTAAGACTAGAGTTGAAGAAGGCTGCACCTTACAACATCTCCAAGACAAAAGGAAAGAAAACACTTGCAAAGTCAAGACCATTCTGTGGACATCCAAAACGTTCTTAAATATTGTTGCCTTGTGAGCATCAACATTGATTAGAAATGAAAATCCCAAATACCTAAATGAATTGTGCAAATTCTGATTCTACTAGGGTCAATGTGCTATATTTTGAATAATTTTCTAGCCCAAGACGTGACAGTAGGTCTCCTCAGATTTTGCTAGCATTTGCTGTCAGCATTTTTCCCTTGGCTTTCCTAGTTCAACCATAAACACTCAGAGACCTTGCACAAGTGACTCAACCTCTCCTGTCACTTAGCTTCCTCATCTACTTGAGGGAGACGGGAGCTAAATAACATTAAGTTCCTTGAATTGTTAAAATGCAGTACACAGCGCATGGTACATAGGAAGTAGAAAGTGCTGGCACATTGCATTATATTCTATGTTTATGTTACATATGATTTTTCTTTTTTTTAATAGCACCAAAAATCATAAATGAAAACAAAAGTCTGCTGTTTCAAAACCCAATATGGATCATATTTGAAAACACTTTTTCAGTGGTGAGGATTTCATGCAAAGCCTTAGGCATGTGGGGTGAGAATTCTATCACTGAGCTACATACACATGCAGCCCTTGTTTGCAGGTTGTTTAAGCTATCACTAGGGAGGATCTTAGTTAGTTTGATATTGCATGTCCTCATTTATTCATTAACATAGAAACAGTTTTTAAAGTTAACACACACAACTTATTTGAATGGCAGTCTTTTTTCAGTTTTAAGCAAACTTGTGAGAGATAGGCACATAATTCACCTCCCGGAGTGGAAAGAAGATTGCATGAGGCTGAAAACTTGGATCAGGTCTAGCTCAGCCATCCCATGTTAGCCTCCTTCCCCGTAATGCTGGAGCACTGGGACAGATTGGAAATGTTCATTCTAATTTCAGATTCCTAACTCTCGATTTTCACTTTACTTTGAGGCAAAACATCCTTTTAGATCAAGAAAAACAAATGAATAAAAATCAGAATGTAAAATATCACATCTCTCTGATGTATAACTGTTATTTCCCTAAATTTCTTAACTCTATGGAGAATTAATGCTTTCCCAGTTAACTTTCAGTTTTCTTTGAAGTTTTGGAAAATTTCAGGCTAATCAATCCCCCGATGGCTCTGTTTCAAGTCTTAGCCTCAGCAGCAAAGAGCATCTCTCTGAGCTACGGACCTAATTTTTCTGGGAGCATTCTCACATCATTTAACAAGTGAAAGGAGCTTCCTCTGTGTTGGCCTGTGACTCCCCTTGTCTCAGATCAAAATGGCATCTTTAAGGCCTTCTAGAGGACATGTCTCAGTTTTCCTGCTCCTCACTCTACCTCAGTGCTCCTCTCCCTCGGTTTAAGGCTGGATCTAGATAAGCTCCTCTGCTCCCCAAAATGTTACATTAGTACGGCATTGAAAGAGAGAGACTGGCAACTCCTCAGTGTGGATTTTTCTCTTCTGGTCTGTTTCTTCCACAAGGGAAAGACTGTCCTGAGGGCCACAGTTACATTCCAGCTATCTCACTTTATCTTGAATTCTGTTTCCCACTGTGGCCTCTCCTTCTTCAATGCATAACCAGATGAGAGGGACAAGGGCCAGTTTGGGAGAGGCCTAGAATAGCGCCTACAATGGGAGTAGATACCTTCCTGCCTTTTCTCTCCTCAGATTCTCTTTCCCCTGTCTGGGGTATTCTATGCAAATTCAACCTTTTCTTCTATCTGAGTGGTAGCATTAGAGTCCCAGAGTTGGATTCTCGGAAAAGCCGTGTGGCTCTGGAATAAAAAAAAAGAATGCTCCAAGAAGAGTTAACTGATTAGCTCCAAGAATAGCTGACTCTTTCTCTCCAAGCATGCCTCACGTGTGACTGGCTCGCCACCTATGTCAGAGATGGAGGCAGAGCCTAAGCAAGAAAAATGTAAGCCCGTGACTGATTGGTTGGTCTTCCCTTCTCTTGCGACTGCATTGCCCTTTGAAGCTCACTTCCACGACGACGTATCTATGGCAAAGCAGAACTCAGTTACTTCTGAATTCTTTGCCAAATAGCAACACATGGCAATCACCATAATCACAACTCCATTGCCATAGCTAAAATTTGGCATAATCTTAACACATTGCATTATTTTCAATAGAAACTAGAAGCTAACTCCTGTCTGTGCCGTTCCCTTTTTGACGGTCAGAGGAAGGAGAAATGTTCCTTTAAAATCTCTGCTTCTTCACCGTCACTATGTGCAGACAGCATAATCAGTTAGGAAACAATGGATATAGTTTTAAAATCCAGTGTCTCAGTAACTATGTGTCACTGTTTTAGGACTTTATGCAAAAGGTTTTCTAAGCCTATATAAAAAAAGCCTTCTGAATATTTTCCCTCAATTATTTTCCAATGAGATCCATTTCTAAGCTTTCTCATAGTAATTATTTCCTATATAGTTTACTCTTTTGTGGATTAAATAAGTAAAAATAGGAGATGTACAGGAAGAGCGTGCCCTTACTCTCTGTTTTACAAATTATATGATAGATGTAGAATAAATATTGATGAGAAAAATAGGTAAAAAGGATAGAAAAATAATCATAACAGAAATACACAGAGTCAATAAATGTGAACATAATGCATTCCTTCTTCCTAGTAATAAGAGAAATTCATTTGGAGCTATCAATTTAATAATGATATTAATATATTTTATTGATGCTATAAGATTTATCAGAACATTGTTGAAAGATAAAAATATTTCTGAAAAACATTTTAACAACATACTAAAAATCTTTTAAAATTTTTATATTGTAAAGAATATTCCATGACACCAAACCTTCTTGGTTATATAATGTTAACTTTATCATAATACAGTAAATATTTATCAGGGACCCAAAAGACATCGCTGCCAGACACAGAACAAAATCTAAGTCTTCAAGGACCTTGTATGGTCCACAAAGTCAGCTGTTTTTTGGGTTTTTTTTTTCTTTGTTTTGGACGGCTTCTCATTATGTAGTTCAGGTTGGCTTCAAATTCATAGCCATCCTCCCGCCTCAGCCTCCCAGGTGCTACAATTGTAGGTGTGTGCTACAACACCAGTTAACATAATGTGAAGTCATGCACTACAAAAGAGTGATGGGGGAAGTTTTACTTTGTGCAGGGCATTTGAAGAGCTCTGTTGGACAAGATGAATTGGGAAGAAGCAAAGTAAGGGAGGAATGAACCCCACAGTGGCTCCATGATGGGGCAAGGAAGCAATCTGGGGACACCCAGTCAAATTGAAGAATTATGAGCGACTGTTACCAGAGAAGAGTGACCAAGGCAGGCAATGCAGACTATGAGATTAGATGGGCTTGAACCAAAGAAGTTTACTTAAACACTCATCCTCGTTCTTGGAAATGTCACATTGACTATGAGCTCAATACCCTTTCCCTCCAGACAAAAATGTTCACAATCAACTCTGGTCAGCAGAATCTCCAACTGTCTTAAGGTAGCTGGTAATTCCAGCCTTCCTGTGGAGAATGAGACGTGTCCATCTCTTTCAGATTGAACAGCTAGGAGGGCAGAGATAGGGTCCCCTAGAACAAAGCTTCTACATGGGAACAACCCTTATTGTCTTTGTTTTGGTTCCTGTGTTTAAACACTTTTTTTTTTTTTTTTTTTTGTCTTTTTGAGACAGGGTCTCACTATGCAGCTCAGGCTGGCCTTGAGCTCACTTTTGTAGCCCAGGCTGGTCTTGAACTTGCACTAATCCTCCTGCCCAGTCTCCCAAGTGCTAGGATTACAGGCATATGCCACCATGCCCAGCCTAAACACATTTTAAAGCCAAAGAAAGTAGAAAAATTTTCATGTCTACATCCTGTTCTTTGAATAACTAGTGTAAGGACAACAATATGCATTTATTAATTATTGGGAATGTACTACTAATGTGTCTTAAAACTGTCGTATTGTTATTTCTTATTAGAAGTAATAAGAAATAAAGTCAAGTAAGCTTCCTATCAGAAGATGAGCTGGCCAAAGTTTGTTGCTTATAGGCAGCACTGACAAATTTTAGGGAGTGAGGAGACTGGCAAGGTAGCTGAGTTGTCTGAATCACCTGCTTAGGCAAGCTTAGGCAGGCACAGGGGACCTCGGTTTGATCCCCAGAACCACTTGCCATGGCAGCCCCACCCTCAGGGTGAGCTGAGCTGCCTGAAAAGAACAAATAAATTTTCAAAGGTTTTTATTTTTATATATTTAAATGAAACTCAGAGACATAACCTGGACCACACAGAGGTGAACCTGCAGTGTCAGATCTGTTCCCTTCACTATAACCAGAAGATCCTCAGGAGGAAATCATCCAAGAATTATGCTTCATCCATGCAGGACTCTGAAAAAGTAACTTTACTGGTGGACTCATTCTGTTAGCTATAGTTTCAGATTTGGTCTTTCTCAAGCAGGTAATCTGTCTTTGACAGCAGCTGCTGTCTGACTGTCTCTACTCCAAAACCCGAAGAATTTTGAAAATGTAAGAATCCATGCACATAATTTTGATTGATTTCTAGATTTTTAATCACAAATTCAAATTATTGAAGAAGATTTAATTTCTGGTAGTTTAGTTCTGTAACTCGACATTTCCCAAGAAAACTATCATATCACTCTTTGAAATGTAACAAATTAAATATAAATACCACAGCAATTTGCCACCCAGAATTATCAATTTAAAAATATGAACAAGCCACTCTGGAGTCAGTCATTGTGCATTGCTCATTTTTCTTCCTGAACTGTTACTCCCATTATACTTAAGCACTCATCTCTGCACCTGAAATAAGTACGTGCATTAGATTTCAGGTGTTTATCATTTCACCCATCCATCAGGATCTAAGTACTAAGCTGCACTGGTGTTTCATTAATGTTATTACACTACAAACCTTTTTGAATAGCATATGTTTATGATACATAATAATTACATTCATTTTGAGAGTTGGTGCATACACATTATTAAAATAAAAGTTAAATGTTACAAATGCTTTTGTAATTTCTGAATCAGATACTGCTTGGCATTAAATCCGTTTTCAATTTTCTTTTCTTTTTTTTTTTTGAGAATGAGTGCATTTTTTGGAAAAAGAAGTGCTGGGGATGGAAATCTTATTATAGAGCTGTCACTCATTTCCTTCTAAGTTATACACCAAGTATCAGAATTACCTGGGATCAAACATTTTTATGTAGGGCTGGCAAGATAACTCAGCAGACTAAGTGCCTGCTTAGGCAAGCACAGGGACCAGGGTTTGATCTCTGCTCAGCATGCTGTGTCAGCCCTGCCCCTGGGTGAGTAGAGGTAGGGACCAAGTCTGGGCGTGGTGGCACACACCTGTAATCCCAGAGCAGGGGAGGCTCAAATAGGAGGATCACTATGAGCCCAAGCTACATAGTGAGAACCTGTATCAAATATATATACATATATATATATATATATATATATATATATGTATATATATATATATATGTATATATATATATATATATATATATATATATATATATATGTGTGTGTGTGTGTGTGTGTGTGTGTGTAACTAGTATTAGCTGGAAATCTGTTTAAGACTTCTTTAATTTAAGCCGGGCATAGTGGCGCACGCCTGTAATCCCAGCACTTGGGAGGCTGAGGCAGGAGGATTGGTGAGATTTCGAGACCAGCCTGGGCTACAAAAGTGAGCTCAAGGCCAGCCTGAACTGCATAGCAAGACCCTGTCTCAAAAAAACAAAAAAGAAACAAACAAAAATAAGACTTCCTTAATTTTCATGGTAAGCATTTTCAGTGTCTAGAAAAAGCACTTAAAAGCTTTTTGAACACTTACCAAATGACAATTAATTATGTCAGTTACTCTTTTACTTGGAGGTATCTTGTGCTAAATATGTTAGCATTTTATACACAACATACTAAGAAACACTTGTTTAAAGTACTATCTTATTTGCAAAATCCTTTGCTAACACAATAAAATAATTTTACCTTGTCACATACTTTAAATATATCTGGTTACCATTTGGAGATTCAGATTTTGCTCACTGAATTTCTGAGAGCTGCTGTCCACTTTGTAAAGTAAATGAGAAATGAATCATCTCTCTCAAAGCTCCTGGCCAAGTCAGACTCCTCTTTGGTCTGCAAAGGCACCGTTTTACCTTGCAGTTCCACAAAATGCACTAAAATACATTCATTGATAGCTATTTCTACATTGTAGTATAATTCCAAAACAGAAAAACAAAATGATCCCTCAACAAGTATATGAAGTCTCTTATATAGGCTATAAAGTCTCCCTATGGATGGAGTAAGAAACTGCACCTGCTATGGACTCTATACATGAAGAAGACAGCAAGAATGATGTGGTCACATGAAAACATTTAAACAGTCCTCTTCTTTGATACTCAGGGGCCTTTTACATCTTAAAATGATGGACCAAGGACTCAGGATGGCTGAGAGGAACATGGGGTTTGTTTGCTTAATAAACTGAAGATAACAAACAAGGAGAGACAGAAGGGATTGTAGGCTCTGGAATTCCAGGCTGCATTGTCAGTTTAAGCTGCAGACCTATATATCATTTTCCGAAGCTGTCCAGGCCTCTTTGCATGTTCAAGAGAATATGTGTGAGTGCCAGTGTTGCTAAGAATATGACTCTTTGCCCTCCAGGGATAAATCCTAATTTGGAGAAGAATGTGTACAGTCCTCAGGATGCATTTGGGGCCCTGTGCATTCAACAGGTTGTGGAAGGGACTGCCATGTGGAGGATACAGGAAGGACTTTGATCTAGATTCAGCCTTCTGTGACCACAGTCAGCCTTATGAGGAAGAAAGACCCGGATGCTGTGAGAAAGGCAAAGATGAGGGAGTATTTATGTTCAGAGGTGAAGAGGATCACTTCCTGCTGGGTCTATAGTTAGACAGGACTTGGGTATGACATGATGCAGTGATGTCATTCTATGACATGCATGGGATACAGGAAGGACTTTGATCTAGACTCAGCCTTCTGTGACCACAGTCAGCCTTATGAGGAAGAAAGACCCGGATGCTGTGAGAAAGGCAAAGATGAGGGAGTATTTATGTTCAGAGGTGAAGAGGATCACTTCCTGCTGGGTCTATAGTTAGACAGGACTTGGGTATGACATGATGCAGTGATGTCATTCTATGACATGCATGGGATGCTAACAAGATTCAAGAGCTGATTTAATGTAATAATTTAATAATTACATGTACATAGAATAACACATTTCATGTTGAGTGGCTAAGCATGGAAAATTGGACTGGCAAATGAGTTAGAGTAGTACATTGAAGGCTAGGGAATCACATTCTAAAAATGTTTTAAATTATCAAATTATTAAACAAATAATACATATCCATTTTAGAAAATATAGAAATCACTGCACCATCTGGTCTTCACCATTATAAATATTTTGGGTATATTTTGCTGAACTTTCTGTACATATTCATATCCCCAGCATATATATAAGAACTTTAGGACATAATAGAACTTAATTTTTTCACTTACATATGTATTATAAAATATTTTCATGTCAACTATTTATATAGCCTTCTTTTAGTGTTAATGACATTTCATTAGATGAATGGATGTTAATTTTTGCTGCTGTATCCTTGTTTCTTTTGGGTTTTTTGGTACTCAGCCTTGAACCCAGGACCTCACACAAGCTAAGTGTGTACTCTACCACTGAACTACACTCCTAGACTGTAATAATTTATTGACAGACAATTCTTACTAAGTTTTAGCTATTACAAAAAATAGTAAGAAATTATTACAGACTACTAAAATTTAAGTTTGAAATTCTGCACATGTTATTTAAAAGGATTCTGAATAATTGTACCAACCTCAGAAAATGTGTGGATTTCTTTACCCTTACACTCAATAACATTTTTTAAAACATTTTATCAACAAGAAAATGAGAGCATGGATCTCACTGTAAACTGCTTCCTGGTTTTCCAGTGAAGTTATTATCTTTCCAATGTATTTTAGCCCTTTGTTGAGTTTCATTTTTGAGAATTAACTATTACTGTACTTTGTAGACAGAAATTTTCCACAGCGGAAGGAAGTAACATAGGAAGAACTGCGTGACATAGGGAGAGCAAATTAGGGAGAGAACAGTTTGGCAAAGGTCCCAGAAGAACTGGTGACTCCAAAGGGCAGATTCTGCCCCTATCAGCACTGCCGATCCAAGGCAGTGTGCCCCACCCCAAGAAGAGAGGAACCGCGGCAAGAGGCAGCTCGCACCCAACTTCAGCCCCTGACTAAGGGACAGAAAGATCTCTCAGGCCTCTGGGAGGTTATATCCAAGAGTTCTATGGAGGAGAAAATAAAGAAAAAGACGTCCATGAAATGGAATCTTGTCTTGAGGTGGTGAGGAATAGCAGTGGGGAAGGAATCATAGTGGATTTAGTTCTCTGATCCAGGAGCAAAAAAGACGCAGGGTGAAAATCCAGAGAATTGGATTAGTGTAGAAATTAAACAAATATATGTTTGTATGTGAAAATAGAAATGAGGCAGAGTATGGCACGTCCAGTAAACAGCATGAGAAATGCCGTGGAAGTAGATGGAGCCGAAGATCCTCCTGGCAGGCAATGTTGGGGACTAATTGCAGGACCCACGGCCTTCAGAAAGGATGGTTCTTGATGGAGGGACTCCTGAGGGGACTTGGGCATCCCAGGACAGGAAAGAACATAGTGAAGAAAGGACTGAAGCAGTTGCAGAGCAAAGAGGGGTCCAGCAATGGAAATCAGGAGGCTTTGGAACTCAGAGAGAGTAGGGGTAGGGAGAGAATCCGGGGCCAGGAATCCAGGGCTGGGTGCTTCTTGGTACTTGAATTCACCAGTGCATTTTTTCCTGCATGATGGCATTTGAACCTCTCCTTGAGCCTTATATCACACATCAGGAAACTGAGGCCTAGAAGGTTACACATCTTGACCAAGATCACTATGGATTAAAAAGGATGAAAGAAAACCAGCATGCAGGCTTATTGCAATGTATCCAGGTCCCCTAAATGCCTTCTTCTGAACTCAGAGGCAGTAAGAATCCTCTGAAGATTTCAGAGTAGCATGATCAGAGCTGGCACATGATGTTATAAAACCAAATATATTAGTCACTTTCTATCCTTTGAAAGTTCTCAAAGAATAGAGAGGAACTTAGTCATGACTGGCATATTTTTATCTAGTTCAAAGGTTCATCAAAGTCTTTTACAGATTAATGAGTTAAAGTTTGCTTGTGACTGTGTAGGTAAACGGAGCAACCTAATTATGTTCTTGGCATATCAAATAGTGCAGCTCACTTTGCCTAAATCTAATTTAGATATTTATACACTTTCTAAAAATAGAAAATTGAGAATTATCCACTACCCAGAACTAGTCATTCAATTAGCAAGGAGAAAATACTAAAAAGCCTGATCCCAATCATTAGAAAATGAGGGCACCGTAGGATCAAGGACATAACAGCCATCTATTGTCATAGCAAGCCTTGGCAGGATAGAGTTTCACTCCCATAAGGGTGGCAGGTATTTTTTTGTTTTTTTTGAGCTATAGCCTCAATGTTGGACCCAGATGATTTTAGTCTTCCCCTGTGAGGTTTTACTTTATGTCTTTACATTTAGAAAAGTGAAGGCATTTGTAAGGTTTAGAATTAAAATGTCTTCCCAAATTCTTATGTTCGAAAGTGATGAGATTGGGGCACGGTACCCATAAGTGCAGTCATCCATTGAGGAACCTAATAGCTGAATGTGCCATAAAAAGGTGGGTTTTGGTTGGAAGTGGGTCACTGGTTGCTTGACCTGGTTCTATATGCATATTCTTGCCCCCAACTGATCCCTTCTTTTTCTGCTTCCTTAATGCTACAAATTAAGTATTTTTGCTTCTGTTATGTCTTTCTGCTATCTTGTATCTATTGCGGAGACTTTGGACCACCATGGATTTAAGTGAAGAACCAAAATATTGACTTCTTGTTATGGCTTGTGTCTAGATGTCCACCTAAAGCTTCATGCAGTCTTAGGTGAGGTTTTTTGAGAGGTGGAGGAATCTAGGGTGTGTGACAGATTCATGACACAATGCTAAGATTAAGAGTGCTAGGATCAAGGCAGTATGATTACTAAATCAGTGAGCTGATTAACTCATTGTCACCTTGACCCTAGCAGACTGGATACAATATCAGGGACAGAAAGAGGCTTGTCTTGTCTCTTTCCTGCCTTTCTGCCTTGTGCTCATCATGACCTGTTTCTCCTCTCCAAAGCCTGTCTGTCATGCCACCCTGCCTCAGAACCAGCTGATTATGCACTAAAACGTCTACAAACTATAAACTAAATAAACCTTTCCTTCTTCAATTTTGAGTGCTGGGCACTGTGTTTTAGTCTTAGGAGAAAAGCAGCTAAGACATCTCAGCTCCTCCAAGTTGTTGGCATCAGATACTCTCCAGTGACGAAAATGTGACTAAGACAGATGTCAACAGAATTGCAGCTTGCACAAGGGGGTAGGATATGGCTGTAATTCAGACTGATCATCATGTTATGCATAGTTAGTCTACATATATGCTTCATCCTGGTCCCTTAAGAAACAGGTTCCATTTAGTATAACAGGACCCTGGATTATATAACTCAAGACCATCTCAAAAGCACAGCCTATATCTATCCCTTCTCCACTAACTAATGCAGACCAGTGTGTAGTTTTGCTACATCATACCCACAGAATTCGAAGTAAAAAATAGAACTGAGGATTCTTATCTTTTATTTATTTATTTATTTGTTTGTTTGTTTGTTTATTTATTTTGCAAGTTACAAAAACAAGAGATTTATTCTTTTAAAAGACACAACTTGGGTGAATTATTTCGTATATGCTTCTCAGATGTTTGCAATGCTATCTGATTGAGTAGGGGCTGAAAGGACAGGTGAGGAAATGTAAATGCAATCAGTTTCTATGTAAATGCCATTCTTACATAAGGTGCATGCTAACATGTCCCTGATTTCCCCCCAAGCCTCCAGAACAGTCCTACCGTGGAGTGTTGCTGTGCTAATATATCAGAGCATGTAAACCTCCTTAAGGGACCTAGTAAGGAGAGGAAGTCCTTAACTAACTTGCTGAAACTAAAGGCATCCCTAAAGCTAACTCTTGGGAAATACAGAATGATGATGTAGAAAAAAGAAATGAAAGCATATTGTGAAGCCAGACAACGCTGAATTCAAGTGCCAGTCTTTCTGTTTCCTAGTAGCACAGAGTGGAGTTCAATTATTGAACTGATCTGAAGCTCAGTCTTCTCTTCTGCAAAAGAGGAAGAGCAGTATTCACTCTGCAGAAACGTGATGCAATCTAAAGGAAGTAACTTAAAACAATGACTGAGCACATGGCCCACAATGTAGAACAGGCTTAACAAAAATTGACATCTCTTGATTTCTAGGGGGGAATCCAAACAAGAAAGAAACCACAGAATATTACAGTCTCTTTAGAAGTATTCTGACATCCTGCAGGAAGGAATAATATAAGGTGTTGAAGAGCTTATACCATTTATATTTAATGACACATAAATAAAAGTTATAAGTATTTTTACTCTCATGTAAATCAATAAGTTTCAGTGGTGCCTTATGTAGGTAATAGTAAAATATGCACAGCGATCTGTTTAAAGGCTTACTATTCTATTTTCCAAATCGATCTGAAAGTACAGTATTTTACAATAGTTTAGTTCCTTTAAAATGTAACTATTCTCAGCAGCAACCACTTCCTAACCTAACAAAATCTTCAGTTTCAGTAAACACTTCCCATTATAGGTTAAATTTTACCTCCTACCGAAAAAGCAATAATGCTAGGTGACTTTCATCACCTGTAATATAAGAAGATCAAAACACATTCTGGAAAGGCACGAAGTCCTAAATTCCCACTTCCTGATTTTCAGATTAGAGCCATACTGACGGGATCAATTGGAAGTAGATCTTGAAATCAATTAATAGAATAGGGAGACAGAAATCAGGCTACCACTCTAAATCAAGGTAGATTACTAGCTCCAAACAGAAGAGCATTAGAGATGTCTCTGCATTGCTTGTCATATTTTTTTAACTTCTTGCTTTGAAATGGAATATCATTTCCTTGATCCTTTCCACAGAGAATGGATTTCTATTTTCTTCTTGGTTCTAATTATTTAATAAAGATAATTTGTTGAGAAGAATAGAAATTTCTGGGCCCTCTTTTCTTATCCTCTAGTAGAAACATACATCTACATATTGAAGAGGAAATAATGATGTCATTACTATGCACATAGAATCTTGATAGCCTAGATCAAATGTGTCAAGAAGAGCTGGGTGAGTTAGCCCATTTCAAGGACATCAAAAAATACACTACATGCAGCACAGAAGAAAGAAAATTGTGGCAAAATAACTAAATATAATTAAAACTACTTTTTGAAGACTGCAGATAGATGCCCTGTTTGAGGGCTCACCTTCTAAATTTAAGAAATTAGGGCCAAAAGTATAGCTCAGTGTACTAAATGCTTGCTTAGGGCAGTACAGAGGCCAGGGTTTGATCCCTAGCTACACACGCCACACTGAACTGTTGGGCACGCTGAGCTGGTGATGGAGCCCAGATGTGGTAACACACACCTGTAATCCCAGCACTTGGGAGGCAGGAAAAGGAAAATCACTATGAGTCAGAGCTACTGAGTGAGACCCTAAATAAATAAATAAATTTAAGAAATTATTGACTTTGTTATTCCTCTAGTTAGTTAACTTAGGAAGAAATTAAATATTGTACCGAAGCTCTTTGTTCTTCAAAAAGACTGAATTTAGGTTTCAGATATGTTTAGTACACTTTTAAGAAGAAAAACACCCTTAGAAAATGATATAAAATGCATTCTGTGGACCACAATTGTATCAACTCATGTGATGTCTTTGTTAAGAGGAAGAATGGTATTCAGGACTTCCAGTGAGTGTATGAAGTGTACTGTTGCATGCCCAAGACCCTGGTCAGCTTTTCTGATCTTTCAGGCAAGTGGGCGCTGTCTCCTCCATGAGTGCCTAGATCAGAAGCAGAATGAGGCCTGGAACTGGGCTTCTGCCACATCCTAGCTGGGTAGCTCTCGGAAAATAGCACATGTCATTCAAGATCCCTGTGTCCTCATTCATAAAAGTGGGTACAATGATACCTGAATTTCAAAAGTTAGTATGGAAATTAAATATATTACATTAAGTAAATGTGTGCTACAAACTATAAGGCACTTTAGGAGAATTTCTTTTAGTAATTAGAGCTGAAATAACATCTTACTGTTAACTCTATAGGTAGTATTAAATGAGAAGGAAGGATTAATATGATGCAAATGTTATTTTCAAGTTTTATCTCAAATTGTGCAGTGCTACACATTTACACAGAGCTATCAAGATTGCCTTCAATTTTCCATGGCAAAGTTTTGAGTTTGCTTTGTTTTGTTAGTGAACAGTGTTTCCTTGTGGATTCTAATCCTGCCTCAGGGGAGATGATTTAGGTCCCTTGAAAAATTTCATTTCATTGTGTGACATGTAAATATCAGTATAATAAGTCTTGAAGATAATTCAAAAACCCATTAGCTAATGCTAGTACTTCAGATTATGTCAGAAATGAGGAGAGAGGAAGAAACAGGAGGATTATCGAATTTATTCTTTTACTGAAGGAGTCATTAAATTTTTTTTTCATTGATAATATTCAGGTTTCAAGAGTCATTTTATTAGTTTTTGTTAATTTGAAATCAAGAGGAAAAAGTCCAATGCATAACTTTAAATAGCCAGAGACAAATATGTAAAGAGAAAAACCTGGAAAGAGTGGGCCAAGATGCTCTTGGAAGAAAAGTTAGTCTTGAGAAGTTGCCTTCTTATATTTTCTGAGTTTTCTACCATGGGCATATTTCACTCCCATAAACAGAAAATAAAACCTTAAAAATGCATCTACAGTGGTTTATGAATGGAAGCCTCAGTATCCACTCTACTCCAGACTGTTTCATGAATCCAGGAAGCACCTTTCCCATGGGAATCTCTCTGAGGAGTTCAGAGACGTGGAGGGAGGCAGCATGGTGCATGGCCAAGCATGCTGGACAAAGTACAGGACTCTGACTGCTTCAGGAAGTGAGCCCCAGCCACCTGCATGCAAAGCCTCCTCCAGGAGATCTTCCAGTTTGCTAGTCCCTCTCTGACTGAACAGCAGGAGTGGGCAAGGTATCTGCTGTTCGTGGAGCTCCTGCTCTGAACAGAAACGTTTTGGGAAACTAATTTCCAGTGCTTGGTTTAACCTGTTTTATCTGCCTCAATTCTGTGAGGCAGATAGCATCCTTTATCCTTATGCGTATGGATCCAAGATGAAAGGAGGCTAGCTTGAGTGCCTGAAGAAGCAGGGCTTCAAAGGAACCTCAGCACCTTCCCGCACATGGAGCACCACATCTCTGAGAACTGCAGCTCCTCAAACGTGTGCATGACAAAGGGGACCTCTTTTCTCCCTTGCTTCACCCTATGCTTACATTTGTCTATTCAGCCCTCCTATTCCCCTTTCTCCTCCTTGATCCACTTGGGCCCTCTATCTCATAACTTCTCCAGTATTGCTCTGCAGAACAGAATTTCTTTATATATGAGTTTTTACATAATCAGTCAAATCACAGGATGCTTTTCTTAATAACTTTGTACTGAGCAAAAAAAGGAAACATGTAGTCTGAATAACTACATCTTCCATTTTCTAACTACCATTCATTCATCTTGCCTTGGGTTAAAAATTGGCCCTTTAACCTAACATGCCTCTTTGTTGGAGCAGCTGGATACATGTAACACACCCCAACCAAAAGAAAAAAGAAAACTGTGTACAGATACACATTGTATAGACTACACTGGTAACACAGCACGTGTTTCTGGAATATATCCAGATTCTTTTGGAGTCAAGGACTCCTTTGCGGTCCAGGCCAGGAAAACTGCTTTGTTTCTGAACTGTATCTGCTCTTTAGAAATGCTGTGTGGATACTTAATTAGGTCCACCCTCTCCTTCTAGTTAACTTGACTACCTGCTGCCAGAGTTAATAATTAACAAGGTGTCACAATACCTCTCACAGTCACTCAATTCTTTGCTCACCTGCCTCCCTATCTCTTCCTGCTGCTTCTGAATTGCTTGAACTCCCCTGAGATACAAACTCCCTATAGTAAATCATGGTACAAAGATATAGACTTTTGTGGCTCAAACTGAAGTTCACAATTGGGCAAGCCCAGGAGGCAATCACCTGGCCACTGCCCCAACTTATTGCATCCTCCTGTTTGAGCACAGGTGAGCATGAAGTTTTAATGAGGACTTTAGCTAAAAATGCATTGTGCAATTACTGTTAAGATGGGTGAACATTTGGCCCAGATAGAATCGCATTTTAAGCAATAGGGTTTCCCTATTAGCTGTTCCTAGCTATTAATTCAACCAGTTTGTTTATACATTTTGACAATTGTTCATATGAAAGAGTCCTGGGGATTTTATTTGACCATAGTTTCATTATAAGCTAACAGTATAATATGGCTGCTAATAAAAGTTAATGTGAGTTTAGGTTATGTTAACTGAACAGGCCAAATAAAGACAGGCAATATTCCCACTACATCTTATGCTTATAGGTACATGGATCTTATTTTTCCCAACTAAGATTTGGCATGTACACTTGCGAATGCAGAGAGAGACTCTGGCCTGGAATATTTGAAAACATAACTGTCATCAAAAAGCCAGGACATGCAGCTGGTATATATGAAAAAGCCATTATTCAACCGTGTATTTGTTTCTTTGTTGAAGCACCTTTCTATTAAATACTCACTCTCGCTGGCTTTGTTCCATATGTACGGTAAGGATGATTCATCTTTTGGTCTGACATGTGGTCTTTCTGTGGAGTGTAGACAAATGAAGAGGTACTTTGGGCAAAGGGAATTAAGCATCATATTTTGGGGTAAGTAGAGTTGACATAAAAGAAGTTCATGTAGGAGGTAGTACTACAGTCTCACCAAGCTGGGAAGGTTGCCCTGTAAAGTGATACCTACGAGGAAAACTAGTGGTTAAGTAGAGGTACAGAAAATAGAGAAGGTCGTGTGGAAAACAGGTTATGGAAGGGATATGGAGCAGAGTTCACTGTCTCTGGGGTACTAGAGAATGGGGAAAAAATAAGGCCAGAGAGGCTAGTGGTTATCCAGTAGAATTTATAGACCATTTAATCTCTAAATTAAGTTGAAGAAACAAAACATAAAAACGTACATAATCAAAATAAATAGGAAAAAATGCCACATATAAGAGAGAGGATGCATGGGCTAAGGACTTTGAGGCCTCAGAGTCCCAGTGACCGACTCTGGCTGGAACTCACAATGAAGGAGATGGTTAAGTTTTGAAGAATAAGGAGTTGACCACACAGACAGTGTTGCCCACACCATGCTATCATGAGCAATGGGTTGCAACAGGATGTACTGGGTGAGGAAGGGAAAGAGGCAAGCTAACACAAGCATGATCTCAGGCTGAAGACTGTCCAGATGCACAGAGGAATTCTAACTTCGCTCTTAAGAAATGAGAAATCAGCAAAGGATTTTCAGCCTACACATGCTTCAGTTTCTATTCCTGTATTATAAAACACTTGGAAAGTTAGGCGCTAAAACTAGAAGAAATGTTTAATTTGTAAAGATCCCATGGTCAGAGAGGCAGTTCTCCATGTGAGGTTGGCTGGGGTCTCTCACACAGCTGCATCCAGCTGGGAATTCAAGATAGGGCTGGAAATAAATCCAGGATGTCTCACTCATATCTGAGACCCTGGTGGTGACTGTTGGTTGAAAGTTCTTGTTCCCATGTGGCCTTTCCTCCTCCAAAAGTCACTCTAGATCATTTTCCTTACAGCTCAGTGGCAGAATTTCAAAAAAGGAAGAATTCTAGAAGAAAAGTTCATAAATGCTAGTGCTTATAAAAATCTCCAACTGCATCATGATTGATAATATCAATGCACATCATCTCATTAACTCTAGTCAAGGCGGGTTGTGACTTCTCAAAATTTTAAATACTAGGAGATAAGACATATCACAGAATCACTAATGTGACAGTCTACCACGGATGGATAGATATACTATACCACACTATGGTGGATGGTATCAAATGGTAACAAACAATATCATTTAAAAGCTATTATCATATTCCATTAAATAGTTAACAGGAACTATATTCAAACATATGTAATAGAATTGACAAGAATCATCGTTAGGAATAAATAAACAAAACTTGATGAGAGATTAGGGAATGGAAAGGAGAATCAGAATAAATAGATTAATCAAATAAAGAGACTCTGATTGCTATCTCACCTACATTGACCCCTTTCAGCATGAAGTAGCTAGATTCTGTCTTCACCTGCCCTCCCTTAATAGCGGTTAAAGATGCGTCTTGAGAAGTGGGAAATACAGGCGATAGTACATTTGGTTAACTTTATGAGGAAGGGAGCTAGCTAGTAGAAGGACCTGAGATAGACTGCGGTGGCCACTCTATTTTAATTTGTAAAGATTCCGTAGTCATCAGGGCACACTGATAAAAATTAGGAACAGACAGTTGATGAGGAATTTGGACAAAGAATGAATTTCCTTGGGCAGCATGGAATGTGATCCATTCTTTAAGATCGTGAAGGGCACTGTGGCCTCTACTTAACTAAAATTCTGAATTTCAAGGACATTTGAATGCAAATTTCAAATCAAGGATTGTAGTGCCTCCTGCCTTGATTTTTTTGCCCAAGATTGACTTTGCTCTTCTAGGTCTTTTCTGATTCCAAATAAATTTTGGGAATGTTTTCTCTAGATCTGCAAGTTACCTTTGATGGTAGTTTGACAGGGATTGCATTAGATCTGCATAACAGTTTTGGGAGTGTGGCCATTTTCACAATGTTGGTTTCAACCCCAGGGACTGCTGTTAAGTCCTATGGCCCATCCTCCCATGCAAGTTCTTGGACTCTGTACTCCACAGGTCCCCAAACCATTACCAGCACATCACCCAACATGTGCTAGTGGGGACCTGTGCCACTCCACTCTTGGAGCAGGCTGTCCACATCTGTACCCAACCCTCTACCAGGTACTGTGTCTGTACTCGGACTGTCTGTTAGCCTGTGATACTGTTATAGGCATGCAAAGCAGAATACACTGCTGCTAATTATTTCTCACTCAGGGAATACTGGCTTTTGGCTCCCTTCCACAAGTGTGACCAAAGCCCAAAAGGGTGTGTCTGCCTCCTCTGTTTGTTTGTTTCCCATAGGCCCAAGCCAAATCTGTTGCCATCAATACTAATGGTTAAGATAAATGGCTGGGTTGGGTCAACAACTTGTAGGGTTTGCACCTGTGCAAACAACCCTCTCTGAGTCCTGAAAAGTAACTTCTGCTGCATTCGTCCAGTCCCATGTCCAGTCCCTTCCAGATGATCCAGTAGAAAGTGTTGAAACAGCGTAGGTAGTTGTGGCATTAATACCATCCAGAACCCTAGAAAGTGCATATTTAGCTGTTATACTGTCATGGGTTTGGGATATACTTGGATCTTATCAATAACAGCATTTAGAATTACTTTATTCTTAGCCAGATGAGACTTAATGATTTGACATTTGACAATCAGGTCCCTGGACCTTCTTTATATTTGCAGCTCATCCTCATGCCAGCAAAGCTTCCTTCAAGACATACACAGTGGCTTCTGGAACTGTGAGGAAATCAGAGGTTAGCATAATATCATCAGTATAATAAAACAGTGACACAGAGTCTCGTTTGGTCCAGCTGATTAAGTCCTAGGCCACAAATTTGGGCTATTCAGATAGCCTTTGGCAAGGTCCACTGGGAGGCCCACTACTTGCCCTTCTACATGAAGGCAAATTGGTCCTGATTATCCTGTGTAATACCAATTGAGAAGGTATTGGCCAAAGCTACAGCCTAATGGTATTGGTTCAGTGTCATGGTGAGATGATCCACTAAGTCTACGACGATGTTAGGTGCTGTGAGAGGGCCACCAGTGGAGGGTGTGGATACCCTGGGACTACAGTTCTTACCATGTGACTTCACAGCCCGAATTCCCTCTGCATGGTATCTATCTGGGCACTAGTCAGTAATCCGCTCCCAGTATGTATTCATCAACTGGGGAAACATGGACTTCATATAGGCGTGAGGGCAAGTGCCTGATTACAAAGTTACCCTGAATTTCTGGACCATGATATAATGATTTCCATACTCTTCTATGTAAGCAAGAGGTCCTGTAAAATGGTTGCCATATATTGGCATTGACTCAGTTCCATTATCTACCAACTCTAGTACAAGTTGCACAATTTAGGGGGAACAGTAAGTAGATCAGTACTCAATTCCTCATGTAGTTTCTGGTCTCTCATAATCCTCAACACCCATATACCCCAGCCTGCCTCCTAATTAGGGTAAATTAGAATAAAAGAAGGCTAGTGTCACATTTTCCTACTTCATTAGGATTGTTTTGGCCTTCTGACCCTGCTTTACTGGGGTTCCTTTGGTCTTCTGAACCTGGCCCATCAGCCAATAATATTGCTTCTTAGGATATAACAGCATCAACAGAGCCAGGTACACATCTAAAGTCTGCCTGTCTAACATCTGTAGCTAGCCTAGCAACCAGCATGTCTGTCCAAATCTAGCACCAACCAATTTTCAGTGTCCCATAGTCTGTCCTTAAAGTGACGGTCCTATTCTCCCAGTGCTCCCTGTTCCTTTTCTCCTTTGATGATACGGTTTTTACAGGTCTTGCTTTACCTTGGTGCTTCACTTCTAAGACTCCTAGCCTGACCAAGGCGTCCCCAGGATCACGGATCAATGATCTGTAAAGGGGGTGCAAAGAGCATCACTGACCTGGAGCATGCCACCTGGTCCTCTTGCCAGGATCATGTCTTTCATGCATGCTATCAGTAGTTCCTCATCTGGGCTATGGTGACACAGTGCGATTATCATTCACTCTTGCCCATTTCATATTATTCAGTTATCAAATATAGATAGTGACTTGGTCTGGCAGGTCACATGAATGTTCCCAAACCAGCTGAACCACTGCCATCAACCAAGTTATCAGTCTGATTATGTGTTCCTGGGGCTGTCCATCTTTTGCCAGATCCTATAGCTTCATGTCTGTATTGGTAGTATATGTTATGTACGTGGTCCTCCTAATCTACCTCCCCACCCCCAAGTTAAGGGTTCCTCTGCTTCCAACTTTGGTAACTATCCAGACTAGTATGCAAAGCCAGGGTTTTTGTTGGATATGAGGACTTAGTTTTCTGGAGCATTGGAGGACCCAGAAGACATTTTCATGAATCACATCCTTTGGTTAAAGGATGCATGTGTGTAAGACATCAGCAACAAGAGGCATCAGTGAATAGAGCAAAGCACAATAGCTACCTGCATCTGTATAGTATAATTTTTATACATGTTTTTATCACCTATTTACATTTCTATATACCAGCGTCATTGATGTATGTTCAGTTGAAAACTGCTAAGTCATGGTTATATAATTATGCCCTATATATAATAATTTACATATTATTATATAAATAATTTATATAACAAAGTTATATTATTTGTGTGCCTGTGCTGAAACCAGGGCTTGTCCTCACGGCTTTCTGGAAGGATCCTTATATGTCTTCATTTTTGACTCAGTCTGAGCAGTTCCCACAGATGACCATATGGTCTTTCAATTTAGAATTACTTATAGGCAAGTAATGAATAGGAATTGCTTAGTGATCACATTATGGCTAAGTTGATGGGTTTAGAACTGCAAATGTGGGAATCAGTTCAGTTCTTTCACACAGTGTTTGCATGAAGCTGGTATCTCAGAAGGAACTGGTTAATTGGCATTACTAGTATATAGAGTTAGTAAAATTAAAACATTTTAAACATTAACTGCTCTCTTTAAAAAATTGATGGAATTAGTAGTGCAGCCATCTCAGCTATCCTGTACATATACTTGCCAGATTTTTCCTCATTCTTTTTTTTCCAATCTTTTCTCTTGTCCCTGACCATCATTTTTTATTCCTTATGTTCAGTTTCTTTCCATTTTACTATATCTATTATACCTTTCCAATTTTATTTATTCCTTTGGGTTCTTACATTAGGGAGATAGTATGATATTTACACATGTGGGTATGATTTATTCAACTTATGAGTATGATCTCTAGTTATATACATTTACCTATAAAGGGTCAAGTGTATCTTTCTTCATAACTGAGTAATACTGCATTGTATAAAAATACCAACTTTTTTATCCATTCCCCTAATGATGAGAATTATGGTTGTGCGTAAGATTTGGCTCAGAAAACTTGTGCTGCTATAAACATGGGTGCACATATAACTCTACATGTTTTCAGTTCTTTTGAGAAAATAACCTGGAAGGGAATAGCTGAATTGAATGGGATTTCCAGTGCTACATTTTTTGAGAAGACTCTCCACACTGATTTCTATAGTGATTGAACCAATCTACCTTCCAACCAACGATACAGAGGCATTTCTTTTTCCCCACAGCCCCTCAAGCCTTTGTTATTAGTTGACTTCTTCTTTTTTTTTTTTTTTTGTCTTTTTGAAACAGAGTCTCACTGTGCAGTTGAGGCTGGCCTTGAGCTCACTTTTGTAGCCCAAGCTGGTCTCGAACTCACACCAATCCTCCTGCCTCAGCCTCCCGAGTGCTGGGATTACAGGCATGAGCCACCGCTTAGTTGACTTCTTTATGATAGCCATTCTTTCTAGGGTGAGATGATATTTTAGTGTCGCTTTAATTTACATTTCTCAAATGACCAGTGCTGTGGAGCAGTTTTTCATGTATTTGTCACTTAACTTTCTTCCTCTGAGAAGTATGTGTTCATCTCAGATGTCCATTTTTTAATTGAATCTTTCAATTCGAGAGGCCTGATTTATTTTAGTCCTGTATATCTTGTAGATAGAAGTCCATTGTCTGAGTGATTGTAGATAAAGATTTTTTCCCCAATTTGTGGGTCGTTGTCACTTTGTTGGTGATTTCTTTTATCTTTTCTTTTTTTTTTTTTTTTTTTTGGAAAAGTATACAACAGAATTTTTAAAAATTTACCATCAAGTTGTATGTTGGTGATGTCTTTTGACATGCAGGTACTTCTCAAAAAACATGAGAACCCAGTAGTTGATTCTTTGAAGTATTGCTTGTGAAGCTTGGTTTTTGTTAATGAACTCTCTGTCTATCCCTTTGTCTTCAAGATTTCCACTTACTTTGTCTTCCAATAGATTTAGTGTTTCTGCTTTAATATTTAGATCTCCAATTCATTTTGACTTTAGCTTAGTGGATGATGATAGACTATGGTCTAGTTTTAGTTTTCAGAATGTAGAGAGCCAGTTTTTCTAATACCATTTGTTAAAGAAGCTATCTTCTTCTAGTGAACATGTTTGACCCCCCTTGTCAAAGATAAGATGGCTGAGTGTGCTTGTAGTTATAACTGCCTCTTTTAATGTATTCCATTAAACAATATCTATAGTTCAACAACAATGCAAACACAACATACCAGAATTTGTGGGATGCAATTAAAGCAGTTCTCAGAGGGAAATTTATGGCAATGAACTCACACATTAGGAAAACAGTCCAAGAACAAATAAATATTGTATGTGACACCTCAAGCTTTTAGGGAAAAAAGAGCAAACCAAGGCCAAAACCCTAATACTGGAGGAAATTATAAAGATTAGAACAAAAATAATGCAATTGAGACAAAGAAAATAATATAAAGAATTAATGAATCAAAGAGCTGGTTCTTTGAAAGATTAAATAAAATTCATTAAAAAGTTCATCAAAAAGAGGGAAGAAAAAAACTTAAATTCAAGCAACAATGAATGAAAAGGGCCAAGTCACTACAGATTCTTTGGGAATTCAGATCATCAATAGTTATCTTGAAAATCTTTACTCTCACAGAACTGAATACTCAGAAGAAATGGAGAGATTCCTAGATAGCTGCAAATTATCAACACTGAATCAAGAAGTTTCAAAAACTCTGAGTTTCACAATATTAGCCAATGAAATTGAAAATATAATAAAAACCTTACCAACAAAGAAAATTCCAGGTGCTGTTGGATTCACAGCTGACTTCCACAAGAAATGTAGGGAACACTTAATCTTGATACTCCTCAAATTCTTTAATGAAATTGAAAAGGAAATAACATTCTCAAAATCACTCCTGGAGACAACTATTGTACTAATAACAAAACTAAAGAAATTACAGGCCAATCTATCATATGAATATAGATGAAAACCCTCAATAAAATTGCTCTCCTGAATAAAATACTAGCAAATAAAATGCAGCAAATCATCAGGATGTTTACATGTTACAACCAGGTAGGATTCATACCAGGGATGTAAGGATGCTTCAACATATGCATATCTATAAATGTAACACACCTAATCAATGGAGCCAAAACCAGGTGTGGGGAGATAGCTTGGCATTCCAAGTGCTTGCTTGGCAAGGACAAAGACCTGGGACTGAATGCTGTGCTGGCCCTTGAACCCTGGGCATGCTTTTCCAGGCACCAACAATGGGCATGGTGGTACATGCCTGTAAACCAGCACTGAGGAGACTAGACATAGGAGGATCTCTGTGAATTTTGACTGCATAGCAACCTCAGAGTATCAAATAAATAAATAAAAGATTAAAAAAATAATAACAGACCCAAAACCAAAAACCACCTTATCACTTCAATAGATATGGAAAAGACTTTTGACAAAGTTCAACACTCATTCATGAGCAAGGCCCTACAGAAAAGTGGAATAGATGTCCTTTAGCTCAATCTAATAAAGGCCCTTTATGAAAAACCAATAGCCAATATCATTCTAAGTGGAGAAAAAATTGAAAGTTTTTACTCTCAAATCAAGTACAAGACAAGGATATCCACTATCAACTCCTATTCAATATAATTCTGTAAACATTAACTAGAGCATAGCAGGATAAAAGTCAACACCCAAAAATCAATTACATTCCTCTGCACGAATAAAAAACTCAAGGAGAGAAATTAGAGAAATAATACCCTTCATAATAGCATCCAAAAAAGAAATAATAAAGGAAATAAAAGAGCTATACAGTGAAAATTAGAATAGTTGGAAATGAGAAATCAAACAGAAAACAGAAAGATATGCCTTGCTCCTAGATAGGAAGAACCAACATTGGCTGATGCCTCTTATACTGATGGGTCGAGCTGTGGTGCAGCCTGAAACATTTGCTTTCCAGCCCAGCACAGAAGCACTCTGGTTTGACACCAGAATAAGCACATCAAATCAATAAGCAAAGTTGTGGGCATTGTGGCTACTTGTGATGCACAAATGGGGCCTCCTGTATCTGTACAAAGTTAGGTCATCTTTAAGGGGCTGATGTTTGTGCGGTTCTAACTTATGGTGACACTTAGGCACTTATGGGAGTGTGGTGAAGACCCTAGTGCATTGTGTTTTAGGACATCCTCTCCTTTTGCCAGGAAAATATTTAGCTGAGAGTGGTTACTCTCTGATGGCTAACTTCTGCTTTGGTGCATTGACTCCACAAGATGCTAGGACATATAGGACCCTCTGCCATGCATGTCATAGCACAGTAATGGCATCTGGACCTTACTCGTGCTGAGCCAAATATTGCAGTGTGTTCCCAGTGTGCTCAATTGGCCCCCTGGAGAAGGAGGGTGCCCCCACAATATTATGAACACAAAAGTACAATACCATAAGCACCACATCCACTGCAGCAATTGAAGGTAAATTATATTGACCCTGCCTCTCACTAGCACATAGATGTGTTTTTACTGCTATAGATACAGCCACACGTATAGGTTTTATCTAACTTATGTCCTCCACTGACCAAGCCCACACCATAAAGGCTTTGTAATGGTTGCTGAATATGAGATGCCACTAAGAATATCTTCTGACAGGACAACTCATTTTACATGGGTCCTGGGTACAGCAGCAGGCCAGAGACAAAGACGTGTGGCACTTTCATGTGCCTGACTAGTCATAGGCTGCTGGTATGACTGAGAGAAACAACAGGGTCCTAAAAACAAAATTGGCCTATTTGCCTCCAAAGTTCACTGAGCAGGTATGATCCTTATCCCAAGTTGTTCATTTACTCTGTGGCCAACCTGATGTATTGGTGACAGGATCACCCCTGAAAGTGCAGCTCGTTCATCTACATGTTAGATCCATGGAGCAAGGTCCTAGAGTGATGAAAAAAGCTTTAATCATTCCTGCATTGACATTTGTATGCCTGGGAAGCTGTTATCAGTGGACTTGGGATTGGACCACAGACACCCTGCTAGGCAATTGGGTGTTCTCTTGGAGACCTGGGGAGAAGGACTTAAGCATGCTATAGAAATGCAGTCCTGAACTTCAACTTAGCCATTGAAGTCCTAATGCTAAAGTCACCATTCTGAAAGGGCGAAAGGGTGTGATGTTACAACTTCTTGGCTCATGTTCCTGGGGGATGGTAGATTTAGCCTCAACTCCCTTGCTTCTGGTATCAGTGGTAATCCAGATTTGATATTTTAAACTAGGAGACAAGATAATTCCAGCCACAATGCTATCACAGAATGAGCATGTGTCCTGAATCCTCCCTGAAAGGTGGAATCTGCCTATAATAGTTTCTCTTTCTGCCTTGGCCTCCAATCAGGGTAACAACAGTATCACCTAACAGTATCACCTCATGGACACAAGTTTGCTTGTACACACCAACAATCCCATTGCTGGGTAGGTACTGAACTCCCAGCCAGAGTGGGTGGACCACGTGGCATACCTGCTCAACTGGGCTGGCTAGCAGCAGCTACAATGGATCATGGCTGACTAGGATCAGTGACACCAAGCCATCAAAGTGCTGATCTGAAAGAGCACGTGCACCCCATAGGGACATGGACCTGTCACATACAGTGGATAGGGTTGAATGATCAAACTCCTATAGCGTTTTTTGGACATAGCCCACTTTATATCCAAAAAGTGAATGTGTCAGTGGGAAACTTAATGGTACGATAAATACCCTCTCATCTGTGTCACCAGACATTATTGGTAAATGGCACAAATGAATGGTAGGATTTTTATAAGCCTGTAGGTACAGTATTTACCAACTGGCTCATTCTGGATGCATTATAGGTTTGTGGCACAGTAGGTTGGTGGTACCTACATTCACACTGGACAAATCACTGCATCTGGAGATTTTCATATCAAAGGCACTATCAGATCCACCCTTACAGACACATCCCACAACAGAGATTCTATGTTTCACAGATGGCTCTGTTCTAAGTGAGTGGCCTGCCTACTTAGGCAGAGCTCAATGGCAAGGTATGCCATGCCAGCCCTGCTCCTGGGATGTGTTGAGAGGACGATTAAGACTGGACATGGTGGCATGTGCCTATAGTCCCAGTGTTTGGGAGGCTGTAAACAGGAAAATCACCATAAGTCCAAACCACACAGTGAGACCCTGTAGACCCTGCACTAGATATATTAATAAACAAACAAATAAATAAATAAGTGGCCTAGTCATTTAGTCTAATGGCCTTGCTGCCAGGAGCAGGGGTCATAGAGCTAGACCTCCAAGTTGAAGCCCTTACTCAATATATGGCCCAGAACTTGAGTATTATATGTCAAGTTTGGTGTTACTAATGGATGAAACTGCTCAAATGAGAGAAAGCTAGTTTTTCAAAACCACATGGCCCTTGATTTAGTGACTGCAGTGTGCAGGAAGGTACTTGGCCCTCTTACCTGTAGAATATTACATTTACATCCCTGGCCACCAAACACAGATACACGAATCTTTTAAAGAAATAGATATGAAGGTGTCCACCACCCAGACCCTGCAGCAGGACCCCATTGTCAATTGTGGGAATCCTTGGAATCCACTTCGCAATGGGGAGTCATTAGCTGTGCTATGGTGGCAGTGTTCTGCCATTCCCTGGATTGCTGTTGTGATCTCTGTGTGGAGGAGTCAGCTTTATGAGCCACCTGCCAGAGGAGACCCTCTGTAGACCTGTGAGGGGAACTGCTCAGATTGAGTCAAAGCCCCTGGGTTATAAGGACACTTATAGACATCCCTGAGGACAAGGCCTCAATATCAGTGCAGATGCACATCGGGAATAATTATATAACCATAATTTAGCAGTGGACAACTGTACATGCACCAATGAAGCTAGCATATAATAATGTAAATTGGTGATGGCAGCATGTATAAAAATTATACATAATGATTCAGACGTTTGTGTTTTTCTTTGCTCCCTGCTCACTGCTGTTGCTGTTGGTGTCTTGCACTTGGACATTCCTTAACCTGGGGACTTCATCCCCTTGGGTCCTCTGAGTGGGCTGAGTACTTGGAGAAGGCAACAGAGCATAGTGAATGAATGTGATGTAGAGAAGTACAAGCTTTCTTTACTTTTCCTAAAACCTTCTCATTTAAGCAGGCATTGATAGAAAGAGACAGAGACAGAGATAGAGAGATAGAAACAGAGACAGACAGACAGACAGACAGAGACAGCAGAAAATTTCAAAGAGAAAATCAAGTCCTATCTGAAAGATGAAGGGAAGTATGCTATTATACCATTTCTAATGTGTATTCTATATTATGCTTACTACTTATAGGTAAAATTCAGACTGATTGCTATAAGTTTAGAAACCTACTGAGTGGTAAACAGAAGAGTGGTTTCAAAAGCAAAATTTTAGCTATCTAAAAAAAGAAAAGAAACATTCCAACTGTGACCAATATTCTGCTTATGAGTGGAGTCTCATGTTTGTTTGTTTGTTTTTTTTTGTATAGAAATCATAAAATCACACAAACATGTATCACAAGGCCATGGAATAAAGAGTCCTTCTTCATCCCATATTTTATGTGAAATGTTCCAATAATCCAAACAGAATATCTGCAAGAATGTAGTCACAGTATCACAGAGAACTCCCCAACCCTGTAGTTTCTAGGCATTCTTGATTCAGAGCTTCCCATTCTGTGACATAATTTTATTCCCTAAAGCCTTTCCGGAAGGTTCCAAGAATCCTCAGGGTGCAGGTGGGATAGGGTGGGAAAACACTCTGTTATGGGACTCCTGTGCTTGCTGGGCTTCTATTTCTTCACGCTTTTTTTTTTTTGTTGTTGTTGTTGTTGTTGTTCTGATTAAGGCCAGTGTTCAGCTACCTGGAATTTTTCAAATTTACTTAAATAACCCACAGCTCACACAAAGCCCATATCTTCATTAAGAGTCCCAAGGTAAGGGCTGGAGAGATAGCTCCATGGTCTAAGCACCCACCTAGCAAGTACAAGGACCTGGGCTTGATCCCCAGTACCACATGCCTTGCCAGCCCTGGAACCCCAGGCACACTGAGCCAGCCACTGAGATCAGGTGTGGTGTGCCTGCCTATAAGCCTACCGTTGGGGAGGCTGAGACAGGAGTCTAAGCTGCATAGTGGGACCCTGTACCAAGGAGATAGATAGATGATAGATAGATAGGTAGATAGATAGATAGAGAGAGAGAGAGAGAGAGAGAGAGAGAGAGACAGACAGACAGACAGACAGACAGACAGACAGACAGACAAATAGATATTTTTTAAACATCCCAAGGTAAATCAAGGCAGATTGTTCTCCAGATTTCTTTATCTCTTTGGCTTCTACTTTCCTCATGTACAGCATAGCCATCACTTTTTCTGCTCCATCTGAGATGTGAAGCCAATTTCTCTCTTTTTTTTTCTTCTGGTCTTCTGTACATATTCCCATCTCTGATGTTTCAGCTGTTTTTCACCTCTCCAGGAACATTGCTTCCCAACAAAGACAGCCTGCAAGAAGGCTGGAGTCACATAATAATATATCCCACCAAGTCTATTACATAATGGGTGATTTTTATTAAAGCTCTGATAAATTTTCCAGAACAATTATAATTTCATGCTGTACTGTTTTAATGCTACTAAACTAGCTAAAGGTTGTTCCTTCTGTAACATTATATAATTAGCTGATGTAAAATTGAACTTTCTGTACATATATAATATACATAACTTCAAAAACTTGAAATAGTTCATCAGGCTCTGTATTTACCTTTTATTTGGAAAATATGGGCATTGTATTACTGATATCCATGATTTGAAAACGCATGAACTGACAACATACAGACTGGAAACTTTCACAATCACACAAGTCAGTCTTGATTTTTGTAGAAAGAAACTAGGAAGATATGCTTATGCTATTTCTGCAGCTAGTGGCCGTAGCCAGGCTAGTGTCTGCAGGCTTGCCATTTAGAACAATACAGAGCTAACATAGATGATCTTTGATTTATGATGACTCCGCTTAATGATTTTTCAACTTGTTGATGATACAGAAGTCTCATTCATATAACTCTCCACTTTTCACTGTCAGTACAGCATTCAAACACATGAGATTTTCAATTCTGTATGATGAAATAGAATGTGGTTTAGATGCTTTCATTATATCTTAGGTTAGTGCGAGGGTTCTCAGCACATCTACAACATGCCAGGCTGGGCCATGACGATTCCAAGTTACTTATGTTAACTGTGTCCAGGTCGTGACGGATTGGCCAAGCCATCCCACCATAATAAGTTGAAGAGGCTCTTTGCTTCTTCTAATGTTTGTAAGTACCTTCTCAGAAATCTTCATAATTTTTTAGTGGACATCATAATTCTTATTTTACACACAAAGATACAAAATTACAGGAGAACTTGATGAGATCATTCCCGGTAATTTCTAGAATGATTGTGGGGTATTCATAGCCAGGAGTGCAAAGGAAAAAAAAATTTATTTTGAAGATTTCAATATCAGGTTTGGGAAAGTTAGTTAAGTACCCGTGGCTGGTGTTCTTAATAACAGTAATAACAATAATATATAATAACATAATAACAATACCTACCATGCTGGCTCATTGTGAGTTTTTAAAAAGTCAAGCATGTGAAGCTTCTGGAGGAATGTTTGACACAAAATAAGTGCTCATTGAAATCCTGCTATTTCCAGAATCCAATGAAGGGAATATTTTAAAAGGTAAAATCTGAAAATATTTTTTTTGGCTTCTCACAGAAATATAGATAAGATTCTATGGAGTACCATCTATTTGATTAACATTTTATCATTCTTTTGATATTTCATTTATTACTTGCTGCCAGCAGCACAAGAAGCAGAAAGACCCCCATCCCCTGAGCTGCAGATGGCTTCTGCAGTCTGCCCCAATATTCCTAAGCCCTCCTAGGCTTCCTGACCCTGAGTCCAGCATTCAGCAAAAGATGCGTCAGAATTGGGTGATTTTGCTGAAATTTCTACTTATAATTTAGAATTGAGATGGGGAGATGGCTCGGCAGTCTAAATGCCTGCCTAGCATGTGCAAGGACCTCAGTTGAAACCCCAGTACTACATGCTGTGCCAGCTGTTCCAGCCACCAAAACAGGGTGTGGTGGAATGTGTCTATATTCCTAGTGCTCAGGAGGCTGACACAGGAGGATCACTATGAATCTGAACAGCATAGGGAGAACTTGCAGCAAATAAATAATTATATATAGACAAGAATTTAGAATTCAAATTTATTATCACTTCAGAGTAATTTTGCAACATTCCCCTCAACCAACAAACTTCTGTGTTCATTGTTAATTTTTTATTTTTTATTAGTACATACTTGCAAACACAATGATCACATGCTTCTGGAAGTTGGTACATGGACAAAACACATCTCATTTATATTTATGTCCTCTTCTACTCAAACCAATCCTCTGCCCTGGGCAGTTGATACAGCCTTATGAAGCACGTTATTCTTGTTCAAACTACTATATTAAACTATAGTAAAGTGCCCTGTGGTCATGATTATGTTTTTTCTATGGCCTTGTTTTTAATCAATGTTTTACAGGGCTCAATATTAATTATAATATATAACTTACAGTGGTCTACAAATTAAAATAGATACAAATGAGTAGACCATAAGAAGATCATCATTGTGAAATTTGCCATAGATGTCCAGAATTATTTCTTGTGCCATACACCCTCAGAAGTATAGACTGTCACAAGTATGAAGTCATATAAAAATAGGATTTTGTACCGGGATTTATTTAATAGCTTTTCATGATCATACATGAATCTGTATAATATTTGTTAAAGGCTTTAACTGATAAAAAAAAAAAAACCCTTCTGTTATACATTTGGATTTCTTTCCTCATGGGATTATATACCTAATAAATTATTGCTTTAATTTTAGTAAACAACAAAGATGAAGACAAAAAGTAAGAAGCTAAAAAATATAAGCATTTATATGCTTAAATTTTCCCATAAAATTGTTTATGGGGGTACGTCTATTGCTTTGCATATAAAGTTGCTTCAGAGGGTCTATATTTGGCTACACATTTCATTTTAATCACTTAATGTACATGAAGCTCTTAAACTCTAAACTCTCTGAGGTTGGCTTATTTCCTTTAAAAGTTTAATATTTTAACATTTGGGAAGTTTCACTGGTGTCTATCAAAAGCAAACACATGACCAAACAGCAGTTGTTTGCTTGGGATGTTTACAATGGGAAGTGTTATATGTGCAGAAGAATATAAATATATATATATACATATACATATATATGTATATATATTATATATATCATATGTAATATATATATATATATATATATCCTAAACCTTTAGTAACATTCCTCATTATTTTGATAATTATTTATTTGACATCTTAGCTAAAATTCATTGAAAGCATATAGCCTAAAACAACAAATTCATTTTTTTCTATTTCTTATTTTTCTTTTTTTTTTTTTTTTTTTTTTTTTTTTTTTTTTTTTTTTTTTTTTTTTTTTTTTTTTTTGAGACTCAACTAATAATAGCTTATGCTTAGGGCAGCAGCTTTACTCAGAAGGATCCCCAAGCATTCAGCAGAATACATACATAGAATTAGCATCATTCACCCAGCGGAGGGAGGCACGTGCAATCCAATAGCCATTCTTCACCTGCCATGTTACAAAGCCCAGCACAGTAGGATTTAAGAGCATGATCAAAGAGTAACTTTTCTAACTGAATCTCCAGGGGAATATAGGGTGACAGTATAATTACCCCAGTTAGAATTTAGCCAGCCACAGAATTAATACTACTGCTACTCTTGTAGGAAACAAAGAGACAGGAGAGCACCCGCAGGTCTTTAATAGCCCAAAGAGGTCAAGCCCTTGGTTTTATATCTCACCCTAGAGACACATGAGATATTTCCCCCATGCCCAGGATGCCATGGAAAGCTGTCCCTTCTATTCTTTAACTAGACTGAAGAAAATAGCCATCATTTTAATAGCATGTTGCCCTCACATTGCTGAGGCTACTTAGAGACCCCAAGGCTGAAGGTCTGGGCAGGTAATCAAAGTGTGGTCACCCCTGCCATAATTGTGGGTAGAGAAATGAGTTGGTCTGTGGAAGGCCTCACATTTGAGAAAGAAAAACAGGATAAAAGAGTATCCTTGAAAGACGATGGTTTGATTCCTCTCATTTTAGAGCCATGAGCTAAACTCCTTTGGCACTGAGTGTATTGGCACAGTGTGAGTTGGCATAGTCCCCGAGTTTGTCCTTAGTATGACCCCCCCGCAAGAGCAGCAGTAACTGGAGGCCAAGCCAGCAGTGCTCTCTGCTCTGTACATACTTATCTTTAGATGTGCCCAGATTTCAGGTTCTAGTCACCCTGGGGTTCTACAGGCCAAAGAAATCATGCGCCTCTGTTAAATGACAGTTCAAGGCCTATAGGAAACATTCTGGAAGCAACTCTTTTGTAAAGTTGCTTTATGAAAGTCGATCAAAACTTTTCAAGTGTTCATACACCCTTAATTAGTAGCATCACGGGCACTTCCACCAAGATGCAGGAAGTGCCCATGCCCCCAAGAGAAGCAGGCAGGATCTGGGCATTTTCTTCCTTTCTACTAGGAAGATTTGAAGAATAATTTTACAATTAGATAACATTAAGCATGATGAAAGCTCAAGAGTGGAAAGCAGCCAGAATTAATTACTTACTTGAGGGTCTGCTCAGGCTTCATCGGCAGTGCTCATGCTGGTTTTATGAGGGCAGGTTAACCCTTAGTGTCCAACTCCAAGAGTTCAGTGTTACTACAAGCTCTAGGATTCCCCTCCTGCATGGAGAGCCGGAGGCAGGGGGGAGTGAAATTCTTTCTTCTTTAAACTCCCATCTGCCCTTGCTCCTCCTCTCCTGCTCTGCCCTCCCAAGAGCGCTCTATCTCATCGTGGTTGTCATTCTCTCATTATCTTAATTTGTTACCTAAGTGTGATATTTCTAGAAATAAAAATACATTGTGAACATTATAATACGGTTCTCTAGCTCTTTATCCTTCTCTGGTTTCCTGAAAGCAGTGCAAATATGTCTGTCTGAAATAGATAGATAAATATATGAAAAAAAAAATGAATGACACAAAATCAGAAATTCCTGTTGCTCCTTACAAAACACATATTTGATATTTATTAACTACTTTTCTATGCATAGGAAGTTATTTGGGCTTTATGAGAATATAGCAAGGCATAAGATACATACTTATGAATTTTAACAAGTTCATGTAATTTATTTTAGAAAATAATATCATACACTTATAAGACCACACCAAAGTCTTTATGCCACATTGAGAAATGCTAATTAGATGAGAAATTGAATATGTTCAAGGTAAAAGTAATGATATAGAGAAACACAGGATAATATCTACTTCAGCACTATGCTTTATGTAAAAGTTATCTGGAGATTAAAATCAATCTAAGAAGATAAAAAAATTCTAACGTTGACAAAATATTAATGAACACTCTAGTAAAATAGGTCACAGGTAACATTAACCAAATTCAAATATGTGGTTGAGAAATGTGTAATTTATGTTGAAAAGACATTTGAACCTGGTTCAATAAAAAGAAAACATATAATAAAACCATAAACATTTAATAAAAGAGAAGGACATATGATAAAAGAATACATACATGAAAATCTACCGTAATATAATCTCCATGATTAAGCATTAAATTCAGCATGGAATTCCCTGTATCTAAAGCAAAAATGAAAATGTGATCATGATATTTGTTTCTTAATGTCATAAGTCATATTGATTATTTAAATGTGATAAGTTTCATATAAGAAACTGTACAGTATATGAAATACAACTTCATTGATTTTATAGAATGTTTAAGAATGCTTTTCATATAATGTCTTTATTAGTATTGGGAATAAGACGTCATAAAAAAAGAAAACACCTGAAAATGTATTCCTTCTAAAAAAATTATATATATATATATATATATATATATATATATATATATATATATGCTCAAGAAAAGGCACTTAATGTTATTCATTTGTGACTGAGGAATGAAAATCTAAACACCAGCAGCATAGTCATCTAATCCCATTCAGAATAAAATTGGAGACTGCAATTCCAGCAGTTGGCAAGCATCTGACACAACTTGAACTCTCATGCAGTTCTGACAGGAATCCAAATGGTAGAACTTTGTAAAACAAATGAACAATTATAAATTTAAACAGCCTTATTTCATGACACAATTTCATTTCTGCATAGTTACCCAAAAGCAACGAAAAGTACATCCATATGAGGACTGGAACATAAATGTTAATAGCTTTATGATCAAAAAGTAAACTGGATAACCCTCTAACATCTATCATATATTACAGAAATAAATAGTTCTATATTTATGACTACAAGAGAATAGCTCATAATTAACAAAAACGTTGTCTACATCCCCTTAAAATTTATGCTCCCATGAGGGAGAGGGTTGTGAATAGGTGAGATTGAATATTCAGGGTGGGAGGTGACAGAATCCCTTTGAAAAAGTACTATCTAAGCAGAAATATGAAGGAAGGAACAGAGTAGGCTAAGAAATTGTCTGTGTGCATCTCTGGGTAGAAGAAGAGGAAGTCTGAAGACCTAAAGGAAGGAGGCAGAGCTGAACTGTGTCGGCCTAGGCTCGCCCTGATGAGAAGGAGGGCACTGAGTGGAGAGTCACCTTCTTCTGAGTGTGTTATAAACCTTGCTATCCAAATCTAAGATCAATGGCACTAGAACTCACGATAGCAATTCACAGTTGAATACTGCTGCACATAAATGGCCATGTGCTCTTTGCTCTTCCCCCAAAGGAATCATGATTAAAAGCAGTTTTAGCACTATAGGTACAGTTCGTTATTAAAAATTAGCAACTAATTAAGCCAAGTTAAGAGCAGCATGTATTTGTCAATTGGCAAGAAAACTTCAAAACTGACTATCACATCTGGAGCAAGTTAGAGATTTTACATAAAATATGCTGTCGCTATGGCAATATCCACACCACCCCTTCCTGCAACTGCAAGATCAAGGTGCCACCATGATATGCTTTAGCAATTTTTCCCATCTTCAGATGTCAGAATGGGTCCAGGAAGATGCTGTCTCAGGTTATTGTCACTTATTCTTGGGAAAATATTCTCAGAGGAATTGCAGTTCCTAAATTTCTTCTTAATTTCTTCTTACTTAAGGAACACTAGGATCACACAAGTCTCTGTCTTGAAATGTGTGATCTTTTCTCCTTCTTTCCTTGTGAGTGTTCATGTCCCAGTATTTATTGACTATATACTATGTGTTAGAATAGCAGAATTAGAGTGTTAGAGAGAAGAGCGGGGTGGAAACATTCCTGATTTTTGAAGGTTGTATTCCAATAAGAAAGAGAGATAGTAAGTACAGATGAACAAATAATGTCATAAAAGAAATGATGAGTCACATAAAAATAATATTGCATGAGCAGAGAATATATGGGACCAGGATATATTTTGGAAAAGACAATCTATGAAGATTATCTATGGACTGATATTTAATTAAGGAACCAAGAGTGTCAGGAGTCCAGTATTTGGCAAAGGAGAGCAAGTGAAACAATGCTGATGTTGGAATGCATAGAGAATATATAGAATTCAAGGAGCTGTCAGATGCTACAGGAAACGGGAGCAGGAAGAATGGTAGGAATGATATATGCAAAGTTCTTATCATACATGGTGAGGACGCTGGATTTTATTTAAAGCATTATTAGAGGTCGCTAGCAGAGGGGTGAGCTGCTAACAGGGCAGTGTCAATATTTTGTACATATTTAAAAAGAATTGCTCTGGATGTGGAGTAGATAATATACAGAATAAATGCTGGTGAGAAGAGCTGGGCAAGAGACTAGGAGGTTTCACCTCTACTCCGCATTAGAGATGCCACGCCTTAGGTCAGGGTGGTGTGTTTTCATAAATTATGAAACATTTGAACTTAGCCTTGGAGGATAGTGTATCAAAATTATATCCATCTGAACATAAAATCAAGATTGCAGAATTCAATTATTTTTCTATTTAATTTGAGATGTCTAGAGATAGATACCTGCTTCAGAGCAAGTGCAGCCGTTCACGGACCTTGCCGCATACACGGGACCCTTTTTCTTTCCTACTCCATTCTCTTCACCATGTGTGAGCACCTTCCTCTTAGGTGCAAGATGGCTGCTCTTCCTTCAAGCACAGCAGTCAGGTTCCAGGGAAGAAAAATAAGAAGCCAATCAGAAAGAAGGAGCAGTACATCTCGGAGTTGGGGAGATAGCTCTGTAGCACAAGTGCCTGCCTGCCAAGTGCAAGGTCCTGCCTGAGTTTGAACCCCAGTCCTGAAAAAAAAAAAAAGTACATCTTCATGGAAGACTTGAAGGAGGTTTTGCACCTGCTGTAATGGACAGAACTGCATGGCATGACCAATCCAGAAGAAAAGGGGTTCCAAGGGTGGGTGTTTCTTTAATGATGGTCATTTCCACCATAAACAAAGTCAGTGTTTTATTAATAAGAAAGAAAAAAATTGATATTTGACAAGCAACGATCAATGTCTACACTGGAAGATTTCCACAAGGCAGAATGGGAGGAAACTGAGAAGATTCCTGAAGAGAAAGGAGACCCAGAAGACACAAGTGAGAATAATAACAACTACAAAATAACATGCTAGGTCTTCCAAAAGAAGCATGGGATAGCGGGAGAATTCTCCATCATCATTCATGTGTTTCTGGTCTAAGAGTAGCAACTGTTAGATAAATCTAAATAGTTGAAGACAGACCCCGGGGGTGATAAAGGCGTTTGGACTTCGTGCAATAAGCAAACTAACACCACTGCAAATTCAATAGAATTAAAGGGAAATCAATAGATTGCAGGCACAATAGCAATCGCTAGCCTCCAGGCACTAGTGTAGACACACTGCAATAATTTGTGCAAAGTGTTGCACCCAGTCCCTGGCACAGAGGAGTGAATGCCATTATTATACCACACACTAAACTAGAGAAAACCCACAGGTAGGGAGCCCAAATAGGAGGCTTTTGCTGAACAGAGAAAGGAAAAGAAACCAGAAGGGAGCTGGGTGAAAGAAAGGTTTTCTTCATCGTAACAGCAAACATGTAAGAGCCACTAGACAAGTGAAAAGATGCGGCTATTTTACACACATTGGAAGGGAGGGGGAAAACAGAGCTGAAGATGTCTCTTCTGAGTTGAGAACCATTGACATCAGCATGGCAGAAAGCTTTAGAAACGTAGTTTTTTTGTTGTTGTTGTTGTTGTTTTTGTTTGTTTGTTTTGTCTTTCTGAGACAGGGTGTCGCTATGCAGTTCAGACTGGCCTTGAGCTCACTGTTGTAGCACAGGCTGGTCTCAACTCACACAACTCACACCAATCCTCCTGCCTCAGCCTCCCAAGTGCTGGGATTACAGGCATGCACCACCATGCCCGGCTAATGAGAGGCATTTTTGTACTGGCGTATCAAGAATTCTTTGTGTGCTGAGCCAGGGCTCTCTTAAAATTGGAGATAGTCAGGCCAGACAGATAGCTCAGCAGACTAAAGTGCCTGCTTAGGCAAAGTGCAGTGGCTGGGGTAGCATCCCTGGTGTGCCACATGGGTCCTGACCCCCAGGGCACACTGAGGCAGTGAATTGAGACTGTGCATGGTGGCGCCTGCCTGTAATCCATCCCAGCACTTGCAAGGCTGGAAACAGGAGAATCACTACCAGTCCAGACTACATAGTGAGACCCTGTAGGCCCTGTACCAAATACATTTTAAAAATTAGAGGTAATTCACAGTGTTTTGTAGTAAAGCTAAAAAACAATAATAAGTGCTATAGGAGCCGAGAAAATAAAGGAACCCTTCTTCACTGTTGGTGGGATGGAAGGCTGGTACAATCACTGTGGAAACCAGTGTGGAGATTTCTCCAAAAACTAGGCTTCTGGGTGCCTTTTGACCCAACAAATCCTCTTCTGAGTATCTCCTCAGAAAAATTAAAAAATACTATGTCACAGCAATATCTGAATGCCCATATTACTAGCAGCACAATTTGTCATCACTAAACCTTGCAAAGAATCCAAATGCCCATCAACCAAGGAATAGATAAAAAAAAAGATGTGATCTTGTTAAATAACAAGTATTACTCATCCATAAAGAAGGAAAATACAAAAACCTTTACAAATAAATGAACATAACTTGAGACCACACATGTATATTGATAATATTGTTTCCCTAGTATGAGAAGCTGAAAGAGTAAATGAAGTCCAAAAAGTACAATAGATATTGTAAAATGGTAACAATTGTCAAAAGGAAAGAGAAACTGGGATGGGAGAATGGGAGAACAGAGAAAATAAGAAAGAGAAAAATCAAAGCAAACAATATACATGTCATGGTGGCCTGGTAGCTAACAACAAACTGGTGGTCAATTTGTAATACCCAGCGGAACTGAACCAGTGTGGGGCTGGTTATGGAAGGCTCACCTGAGAACTGCTGCCAACAAAATGAAGAGAACTGGAAAACAACAGGTGGCTAGGGAGCTGTTGGTTCTCCTGGGGCTGTTGGTTCTCCTGGAGCTGTTGGTTCTCCTGGAGCTGTTGGTTCTCCTGGGGCTGTTGGTTCTCCTGGGGCTGTTGGTTCTCCTGGGGCTGTTGGTTCTCCTGGGGCTGTTGGTTCTCCTGGGGCTCTCCTTGGGAATTTTGTCATGCTGGCTTTTCTGATAGGAGCTTGACTGTTATCATCAGAGGAGCTTGAGACCTTGTTGTCTCTGAGAATGGCTACCGCTCACTTTGGGTGAGCTACTGTCCTTTGAGCATCACTTCTTGGCTCCAGAGGAGAAGATGGTGCACTGCCATCTCATGGAGAAGCTCACTCTACGGGCCATCTTAATGGAAAGTCAGGCCCTCGCTGTTGCCGAGGATGGCTGTGGTACATTTTGGAAAGCTCTGGTTCTTATGTTGCGTGTTCCTTCTTGGCTCCAGGACTGATCCCTTGGCCCGCTGGCAGGATTCTTCATGCCTCCGGCACAGACTTTGTAGCTTCCATCACTTGGGGCCTTCTCAGTGTAGCTCCATGAAACAGACTCGCATGGGATATTGTCATGGGCTCTTGGCTTCTTGCTGGACTTGTGGGAGCATTAAGATAGGCTCCAAGTCTTCAGTTAGACTCAGACAAGACAGTGCCATAGGGTCCAGGCCCTCAGCTCGGCCTTTTTGGGTCATCAGCATGTGGTCAGATTTCTTACACTGTTTTGTTCTAAACTCTTTGGGTAAGTACTACAAAATAATCCTATAAGTTATGTGTCCTATATTAAATTGCTCCTTATATGGTTATACTACTAATTTCTCTTAGTTCATTGAAAAGAAAAGTTTGTACTATATTTGAACCATTAAATTCCAATAATTTGTTTTCTGTATAACTAATTTAATGATGAAAGTATGCAATGTATTAACCATTGCTATCCTCCTATTATCTTGCTTTGAAATTCCATTTTTTTTTCCTCTTTAAAGTTAAAATGAGCAGGGCTGGAGAGATAGCTCAGCAGTCAAAGTGCCTGCTTGGTAAGCATAAGGACCCAGGTTTGATCCTTGGCACCACATGCTGTGCCAGCCCCGAAACCCTAGGTGTGCTGAGCTGGCCCCTGGTAGTGCATATCTATAATCCCAGCACTGGGGATGCTGAGACAGGAGGATCATAATGAGACTGAGCTGCATAATGAGATCCTATACCAAATAAATAAAAGATTTTAAAAATTAAAATGAAATGAACAAACAGACAAAACTCCTACAGGTTGAAATTACAAGACAGTCTTCCACCTGGGGTGTGATTTGGGAAAATTAGACCTAATGAGGAAAGCTCAGGCCAGAAGTGAGAGAGAATTAATGCACAAGCAGAGGAGAGGGGAGAAAGGGCTAGATTCTGAAGACTAGTGAGGAGCTAGTGGTGCCAGGGAGGATGGGGCTCTCTGCTCTCCTTCTGAAACTCAAGCACTGAAGGATTTTCTTCTGCACTGCCACAAAACAGGGATAAAGATGTTGGCAAATGGGAGGCGGAGTCCCAGGCCAGGCAGTAGGCCGGGGCCTGGCAGAGGGAGGAGCTGGGGCCTGGGCCAAGCTCCAGGAGCACAGTACAGGAGGGGGTGTCTAGCCTGTGGCTCCCTAGGAAGCAGCTTGTGCCCTGACAGTTCAGCCTCTGTGTGCCAAGGAAGTGGTGCATCCTCTGGGTCAGGGTACCAGAGGTTTCACTTACCCCCTTTATCTCACCCCACCTGTACCTTCTTTGCATATATTTTGGTAATCTATAAGAACAATTGGTTTACTTATTGTCAAAGAGTCAAGAAATCCAACACAGGCATGCTGCATTTCAAAGGTTTGGTGACTTCCAGCGCCTCAGCAAAACTGAAAGCTTACCGGGCTCTTGTTCCTCAATTGCGGCTTCTCCAAGCTTGAAAAATGACACCCGAGAATGGCTGGCAGACATTAGGGACTGACAGGTCACGTCTACCTCAATCAGTGAAAACAGATCCATGTTGGAGGGACCACATTTTAAATGTCATTTTAAGGTTTTATGTTCAGATCATAAAACGAAACAGATTTATGGTGTAAATAAAAGACAGGTCTTTTCTTTAGAACTTCGTCATACTATCTTTTTTTTTTTTTTCTTTCTTTCAATCCTGGGTTCTACACTCGTCGGGGCAGTGCCCTCTATGGAAAGAAAGCATGTCCACCTCCTTCCTAATGGGAGGGGAGCAATATCTGCCTTCACTGTTTTTCAAGGGTGTCCTAGTAATTGGTCCCAAGCTGATTTGGCAAGAAAGAAACTGGGATTCTCACCTGAAGTACTGATTTCCATTATGATTGAAGAGGAGGGATTGCTTTGGGGAGGGGAAAAGCTTCCCCTCCCCGCGGGAAGAGCTGCCCTTTAGCTCACTCTTCTTGTGCAAAGAGCAATGGGTGGAGCCAGCCATTTCTCCCACAAATCAAAGCGCAGGAGCTGCCACCAGCTGCCCCTTTCCTTTGCACAGGCCGTTTTTGGTTAGTTAATTGAATTTTCCTTTTATATCCTCCACCTCGTTTCAGGCTGGCAGACAGCGGTGCCACTGGCAGCCCACGCTTGCGTCTGAATTGGCTGCCAGACCTGCTGCAGTCAACTCCTTCTTGAACTCTCTGTGTGTCAGTTCAGAGAGCACTGCTCTACCATCATCCCACCATGGCACTTCCAAATGGCTGGGTATAATTGGGTTCAGAGGAGTTCAAAGCCATGCTCCAGCATCCTTGTATCAAAGCTCATTGAGCAACAGGGGAACCGTGCACTGAAACGCAGGCCTGGGGTGAGGAGAGTTATTAGTGGAATACATTCAAATCTGTCACGCTACATTCCTGGGTACACAACTGGTTTTTGGTTCAGCTTTTAAGAGTTCAGGTGTGGTCCCCAGGAGATGGCTCTTGTAATCGCTGTAAAAATATCTCATTTGTACTAATGCACTTTGCCTATTTCATAGCAGATCCTTGAGAGACTAATTTACATTTTTTTAAATGTCAAGGCTTTCTCCAGAGATTGTTCATTCATTATATTTATTTTCTTGGACATGATTTTAACAAACCTTCCCCTGAAGAGCTTGTAGCTATTAACTTTACTGAGTGGTTGCTCAAGAGAGAGTTAAAGGCAAATGGTCTAAGGGAAGGTTTGGGCCACAGTGCCTTGAGGGCATTCATCTGCCCCAAAATTCATTTCACTCTCAGGCCAAGAACAAGAAGAGTAATAGAAGGGACTTCTGTCACTCAGTGGGGTGGGTGATTTCAAATAGAAATGAATGGTACATTCTGGAACATTCTGACTTTATTTGTCCATATGTCAGATCATAAAATTCAAGAAAGGTCTAGTGGGAAGCATGAATTTCGTGGATGTCATATGGCCATATGACAACTATCATTTGATTCATGTCTTCTCATCTTTACAGTAATAAATATTTCTATCCAATAGCCAGGGAATGTCCCACTTCCCAGAAGGCATACTGCTCCCCTTCAATAGTTAGAGTGATCCTGAGTACCATCAAAGAGCCTCCCATTCGCTGAGGGAATTGGCCCCTAACACAAAATTGATCCAGATTATCTACCATTTAAATACCTTCAATGCCTTCACTTTCTGTTAAGGTAACAATCTCTTTTGTGTAGCTGTCAGAATTATTGTAGAGTTCTCTCTTTCTGGACCTGGATTCAGCTTCTGGGATTATCAATGTTTCAGTGTATGTATAACTTTTAGAGAAACCTTCAATTACTTGCTATTTACATCAATAGCTCTTGCACACAGAAAAACACATGGTTTATTGTTTATTCATCACTTATTCAGTCTATAAATATTTATCAGGCACTTTCAACATCCTGGATCTGGACTGGATGATGCAACTGTGATGGCAGATATCACAGCAGATAGGAAGGCGCTCCTATCCTCATGGACCTCAGAATCCAGGGAAGAGGAAGCAACAGCTCTGCTAAGCATTCTGTTTTCCCTAGTGTAGTCCACCCTAGCTAAAATGTCTCATGTTCTTTAATGCTTTCTAAATCATGACCACAGGTACCATTGTGCCTTGGCATGCTATGGAGATATGGATATCAGCAGTCCCTCTAACATATGCTGCAGAGAAAGGAAACATCTATCTTCCTATTGCACCCCACTATGCTTCTTCTATCACTTTATGACAATCTAGTATCCACAGGAAATCCAAATGAAAACCTGAGATTTCATTTATGCTAGGAAAAACACATTCTATCTCATTCTAACTCTGCCCAAAGGGAAGTGCTAATGTCACTAATGCAATCAGTTTTCCAGCACTAATTTAAGGGACTAAACTCAGATTCCAAGCAGCAATAGAGAGAGGCCCTTCACAAGATCGCTCCAAGCATGCTTCAGGATGTGCCCATTTGGCTCTTCAAAGCCACATTACTCATCCTGAAAATCATGGTAGTTGTGGTTTTTCCATAAATATTGAGAACATGCTTCACTCGTAATTAAAAGTCCTTGATCTACTCACCTAAGTGATTGCAAAGCAGATTTAGCGATAAAGGAAAGAATATAAATCCCAAAATCGTCTTGCATTACCCTTCAGTACCCTGGAGTTACCCCTGAGTGCCCGTCAGCTGCCTTTCTTCCTGGACAGCGCTCACAGAGCCTCAAAGCTATGCATGCCCACTTTTCTTGACTTCAGTCAGGATTTGATGTGCGACCACTTCAGTGTGAGCTTCCCAGCAAGCTCATTTAAAGTAGTATACACTGGGAACATTGATTTTCCTACCCTGCTATGTTTTCCTAGCATTTATAACTAAAATTATGTTATTTTAGACTTATTTGCCTAATGTCTATCTCCTCCAATACATAATGAGCTCCAGGAAACCAGCAATTTTTTTTTTTTTTTTTTTTTTTTTTACCACTGAATAACCAAAATAACGCCTTGTCTATATTAGGTAGTATGTAGGTGCTCACAGAACTACTGAGTAGATCAGTGGATAAACTTTGTAAGCAAAGGAAGAAATACCCACCCAGTCTGGTCACAGAACATATAGCCTAGGCTAGATGACTTCTAGATGTCCTTCATAGCTCTGCTTTTTGTGTGTAACTAAATATTACTACTACTACAACTACTACTATTATTATTATCATTATTACTGCTATGCTTCTTAAGATCGAGGAAGATTGCTAAAACCCCCTCAAGTCTTAAAGATTCTCATTAAACTTGGTGGAAGGGACAATACCCATTTTATGATTCTGCCAATGCTGGGGCCGCTTCTGGCTTGGAGCCCCTTCTTCTGCCGAATCATGGGTTCCCCATGGTTGGCTCAAGCTGCTCTCTTCAGCACTGCACTGCCTCCATTCAGCCCTGGAGTTCAACTGTCCCGAAGTTTCTCAGAAAATTACTTATATACAGGACTATGGAGTGTTCTGAAATATGTAAGGAAAATCTCCGATGTAACAGTAAGAGCCTGGTACTTCAAGCTTCTCAATGTCATTGTCATGTGTCTCAGCTTTCCTCTCTTCTCCATGTCTCATTTTTAAATTCTTGCCTTCTCTCTCAGTGCCAAAGAAATGAATTTTGTATAATTTATTTTTATAAGCGGGTTTACAGTACATAATTCATTGTGGAAATTTGACATATGTTTTCCCATGCATGATGAAAAAACATGCAGCAGTTCCTACTAACTGCCTTCAGACAACTCTAGGCCTCTTCTTGTACGTAAAGACTGGCCAAAGGTTGAGTAGCACATCTATCAACACAAGAGCAGATAGAATTCTAAAGGCGCCTTTCCTCAATATTCATGTACTGTTTTATACGGTCAGCTCCTCATAGAGGAACTGGAGAAAATTGGTGTCATGGTTGTGTATAAGCCCTGAATCAGCAGCAGGCCTTAAGATAGAGAGAGCTTCTCGATTAGGCATGATCCAAAGACATGAACCTTTTATTTAATTTTTATTTTTTATTTTTTAAAGCTTATTTATTTATTTATTTATTTTGTACAAGATCTTGCTACACAGCTCAGACTCATAGTGATTGTCTTGTCTCAGTCTCCCGAGTTCTACAATTATAGGCCTGCACCACCCCACCAGGTTTTGGGTGGTAGCTGGCATGGCATGTGGTACCAGGGATCAAACCCAGGTCCCTGCACTTTCCAGGCAGGTTACTAGACACCTGAGCTATCTCCTTCACCCCAAGTTTATTTTTATTTTTAAAAAGGAGGGGAAAACCCACATACAAATCACTAGAACAGGGGTCAGGAAAACAGCTCTGTGGCACAAGTACCTGTTTGGCAAGTGCAAGGTCATGAGTTCAAACCCCAGTCATGCAAAAAAAAAAAGCACATAAATAGAACAAAGTCTATACTAATAAATGAAATAAATTATACTCATGTGTGTAAATATTGCATTGTCTCTCTAGTGCAAGAACCTAAGATGAGCCTTTAAAATCAATCCTTTCACATTGATTTAGACATCATGCATGATACATTTTGGTCATATTAAAATCATGTGCTTAAAAACCTGAGGAGCTGCCAGGCACTTAACCTTTAAGTCATAGATCTAACCTTGACGTGAGTTGCCCACACAGTAGCTACGCAAGGCTTCCCCTTAGGATGTTGGGGGAGGTAGTGGTGGAATAGTTTGTCATTATTGTTTTCTAAAGGTTTTTGCATTCTAGCTTCCACAGACCACACACACCCTTCACAGTGAGTTTGACATATCAACCTAGAACTGACCAGAAAGGCTAAGTCCAAGAGGATAATTTAGAAGTATAAAATGGACTATCCCTTTAGAATACAGGTCCCTCCAGTCTTTCACAGTGAAAACCCCAGCAATTAAGTTATCCCCATGCTAAATATGCAATATTTTAAGGCCATAGCAGCATTTTTAAAAATGTATTTGATACAGGGTCTTACTATGCAGTATAGACTCGTAGCGATCCTCCTGTTTTCAGTTTCCCCAGCACTGGATTACAGACATGTGTCACCATGCTTGGTCTCTGTGGCTGGCTCAGCAAGCCTGGGGGTGGGGGGGCAGGGCTGTCATGGCATGTGGTGCCAGGGATTGAACCCTAGTCCCTGTGCTTGTCTAGGCAGGTGCTTATCCCACTGAGCTCTTTCGCCCACCCTCATGTTAGCATTTTTAATCAAGAAATTTTTAATAGTGAAACTTTGCCAAAGGTGTAGGTGTGAGTGCAGATTTTGGCAGTAATGGTGAAAATACTGCCAAAGGTGTAGGTGTGAGTACAGATTTTGGGACTAGGACTAGATCAAGGTTAAGGGCAAAAAAAGTTTATCAAGGAAGGGTTTGTGGCAAAAATGAAAGAAGAAAATAGCCTTGTGATTTGGATACTCTTTATCTTTCCTTGATTCAAATGAGCTGAGCAATTCATGCAGTTTCATGAAGTAAGATAGCCCTCTGAGCAGGTTTAAGGGAAATGCAAACACATTTGAGTTTAGTCAGTGTTTGATAAATGGAGCTCTATACCTCATACTTTCCTTCATCATTCTCTGCATTAGAATAGATCTGGGATAAATCTAGTGTAGCCCTTATAAAACAGAGAAAATTATTCTTCTTTGCACATTGGAGGACTACAACAGAATTGCCTCAAATATTTCAGATTTGACTGAGCCTTACTCTGTAGGCTCCAAATTAAGATCTTATCCTCATAAATTTTATAAACCCTATGGATGGTAAAGGAGATCTTTGTCAGATGGAAGAGGTTCATTTCAGCTACATCAGATTAAAAACTAGCCAGAAAAGAAGGAAGGGAAAAGGGGAAAAAAACCTGCAAGTCAGTGATACTACTAATGTCTCTTACTTTATTGAAAAAGAATGTTTGTGTTAGTATCTGTTGGAGAATTTCTATGCCTATCACTCGTACACAGAGTAACTACTTTAAAGATAACAATGTGCAATGAATTAACTATTGTTATTCTATTTTTGTTGCGTGATTTTTAAAAACTTTTTTCTGTTAAATAAAAAATATATATTGAGTAGTGGTGAGGATAGGATGATGGATACTGCCAAAGATGTAGGTGTGAGTGCAGATTTGGGCAACAGGACTAAATCAAGGTTAAGGGCAAAAACAGTTTATCAAGGAAGAGTTTGTGGTAAAAATGAAGGAAGAAAAACCTGCTCTCTAGGGGCATTGCTCTGTAGGCTGAATTTCCAAATCTAGGCTGCTGCAGTTTTTACAATACACAATATGAAGGAGCATTGCAAATAACTTAAATAGTAATTCTTGACCCTCTTAAAGGGAAGTGCAGCGCACCTTTAAAAGCAGGGTCATAATATCAGAACTGAGCTTAAATTTTTGCTTCCTGAAATTATGTAGATTGCATGAGTTATTAACATTTATACATCAACTTTTCTATATCATGGAAGAAACTATTATGTAAGACTCAAATGAGGTCAGACAGATACTGAATAAATATTAGCTATTATTATTATCATTATCATTTAAAAAGAGGATAGTTTCTAATACCAAGCAAATTCTTAAGTATAATATGGATCACACATATTTACACATTAGAAGTGGATAAAGAAATGATGAAAAGACAGGCAGACTGTGCTGAGAGGAACCATTTAGGACAATGAGGAGAGGCCAGAGGAATGAGAAAGAGTAAAGAAGTGTCAACTGTCATCACTTGAAGATTAGCTCACACTTGTGTCCATCTCTCCTTCCCTGCTCCCAACACCTAGGAAGTATAGCTCCACAGCCAGACTCTGCTTCCGTTCATGCGCATTGCATGTCAGAAGCAGCCATGACCAATCCAAACTAGTACAGCTGAGTCATTGTGCTTCAGTTCTCTTTTGCAACGAGGCTGATGTTCCTGCAGCAGGAGTCAGGTGGGAAGGAGTCATAGCGATAAAACAAACACCAGAGGTTTCTATGTATTCAGTGATTGTATTTAAATTAGACCCCAGAATCTGGAAGAGTACGATCTGAGCAACACTGGCTAGAGAAATGAAAACCAAACGTGGCAGCAAGAATCAAGAAAATGTAAACTGAAAAATACAGAAACGTAAAACTTTGTTGTAGGGCTGGCAAGATAGCTCCATGGACTAAAGTGCCTGCTTAGGCAAGCACAAGAACCCAGGTACTGTCTCCAGCATCAGATGCTACACCAGCCCTGCCCCAGCCATTCTGGGCCAGCCACTGAGACTGGATGTGGTGGCGTACACCTGTATGCCAAGCACTGGGGAGGTTGTAAACAGGTAAATCACTACCAGTCAGAGCTGTGCAGTGATACAGCCCTGTACCAAATACATAAAAAAGAAAAAAAGAAAGAAAGAAAATTTGTGGCAGCAAAGAAAGCTGTGACACACACAGCTGAATCAGAATTTCAGGTAAACTAAAAACTCTTTGTTTACTGTAGAAAATGTTCTGTGCAATGTTTGAGACATGCTTATGCTGTAAATATATCTGTAACTTGCCTGTAAGTAAAATTTAATTGGATAGGCTTTGTTTTACCAGACGCCCTAGCTAAAGAGCTGGTTAGTTCACTGGTTATTCCATAATTTGTCTCCAAATCAGATCACTATTAATGTGATGTTAGGAAAAGCAGTGAGTGGGAAGAGACTGCAGAAGAAAAGGAAACACATTAAGATTAATTATGGTCAGAGATGTCAAGAACAAGGTGAAGTGAGTAACTATCTCACAGGTGTGAATGTGAATGTGAGGTCAAAGCGAAGAGCCAGGTAAGGAGCATGAAGAACAGGGAGGGCTTTCTACCACAAGATGAAAAGAGGACTTTTCAGCCTGGCATGAGTCAGAGGACCCTATTGTCACTAATTTCCCTTTAAAGCTCTAGAATGTCACTAATTTCCCTTTAAAGCTCTAGAAGTGCTCATCTTGATTCTAGGAGCATTCTTCTTCCCTTTCCTCCTAACAGGAAATTGACATTTCAATATGTAGTTATATAAGCTTTGATACATCCTACTTAACAGGCTTTCGTGGTATGGATATACTAGGTCACTATTAAGGATATTTTAATATATAGATACTGAATATCTGATATATTTCAGACAGTGCTCTGGGTGCCAGATATATTTAGCTAGCCAGATATATTTAGCTAGCCCGACTGCATCAAATTCATTAAGAAGTCTCCTTTAACAATGCAGATACCTGGGCCCAGACCAGATATACAAACTAAGAAGGTAGTATAAGAATCTCTATTTTCATAAGGGCTTCACATAATTCCTGGATTTTCAGAATCATGAACCTACCAATTGTTTAATACAAATAGGTATATCAGTATTTTCATTTATGAGAAAGCATCAGGAGACAAGTAACATACACATAGTGATATATGGAAAATGGAATACGATGAGTCTGGTACCTGGTGAAGTTCAAGGACTCACCTAAACCCCATGGGTAGTAAATGTGTCAGAAGGAATTAACATCAATCTATTCTATTTCATTAAAGTGTGGACCTTTTTCTAATAAACTGTTTCCCTCAAAGTATGGCTTCATCTGTATGCACATGTGTATCTGTGCACATTAATTTTGCCCATGTCTGTGGGTGCATGAACACACGCCACTGCAGTACCATGCGTTTGAAGGAACTTACCAAATATCCTTGCAAAGATGCAGCCCTGTGACAACAGGATTCACCCTTGCTAGGAGTAGGAACTAAATATCCATCCTTAATCTCTGTTAAGGTCAGAAAACATCTGTACTTTCACTCTTCTACCGGTTTGATTCAATACCAGATGCACCTTTATTTTTAGGGCTTATGAGGCCTAGCTGCCAACAGAAGGTGCTCTTGGTTCACAGAGAAACGCTGCTCTGAAGAGTGATGCCCCACATCCACTGACACACCTCATCAGAGCATGCAGACGTGAAGCTCTGCTCTGTTCAGTAGCACCTGCACTGAGATAACTCTCAAAGAGAATGGAAACCTTGCTTATTCCTATGCTATTTCTGCAGGAAAAAAATAAGGAGATCACTTCATTCCCATTTCACAGGTAGAAAAACTAACATGGAGAAATGAATGGTAATTTTTCTTCGATGGCACTCAAGGTAAACATTAGTGCTAACTAGGGACAGACACCCACGTGTGACTTCCTTTACGAGATCACCTGAACTTCTTCCCTCATTCCTCTCTAGCGCATTCCTATCTTTCTCACTTCGACTCATAAATCAGAAGTGGCTAAAGAATGGAAATAAAAACTAAAAGATTTAGAATGAAGTTTGAAGGAAGAACATTTTAAGAACTATTTTGTGTTGTAAAACATTGAAGGGCCAAATGGAAACACAACCTATGAATCAACTAATATTTACACTAACATTACACATCCAGAATCTGGTGTCCCATGTTATAAAATATGTACTACTTATTTTTCTTGTTGTACCAGGGATAAAACTTGGGAATTGCCAGGCAGGTACTTATGCCACTATGCTATCTCCTCAGCACTCATTTTATAAAAGATAAAACAGAGACTAGAGACAATGAGGCTGTGCTTGAGATTCAGGAGTAGTAAAGGGGCAGTGCTGAAAGGACTAGACCCATCTGTGCTCCTCCTGCATGTAGACCTCAAATCACTGAAAGCACCATTCTGAATAGAAAAGTTTGCCGTTTTGAAGGTCTTTCTCTACTCTGTCTCTCTGGGCGTACATAGGACGCTTCTCTCGAGAGGAGCATTGGCTACCTCCACCATAGGCTCAATCTGCAGAACCTAACTTTTTTCAGTTTGACATCTAACATTAACTGAGTCTGACAGCTAAAAAGTAAGAGTTACAGCTGAACAGGAACATGAAACATAGCATATCAAATAAGCTTGGATTATTATAAACCTAGATGATTATAGCTTCTTCAGGTTTTTTATAAGCAGAGTTTTTTTAACTCATAAGAAATATATATATATATATATATATATATATATATATATATGTATATATGTATATCAGAGAGAGAGGGAGAGAGGGAGAGAGAGACCTTCATAATAAACACAGGAGCGCGCTGTTCCCAGAATCTTTGGCTTGGCTAAAATCTGATGATATTCTTAGTTCTTAGTGTGGGGGTGGAAAAAGCCTCTGAACACTCCAGGCTTTTTATAGCTCTAGCTCCTGGGCAGCATTCTCTGCAGTAGCAGCCCTGGATAGCAAAGGAGCCAAATAATGCTAATGGGGCAAACAGAATGTAATTGCTTATGTGTGCTGGTTATATCCTGAAACAAATTGTTTCTTAATGCTGAGGTCAGACAGGGTTTAATTAGGAGAAATACAATTGGTGTAAAATTCTGCAGCAGGCTGCTTGTTTGGTGTCATGCCAAGTCAACATCCAGTCTCTCCAAATGGAAATTTTCATTAGAGGCCATTGGCAGCGCTAGTTAGGCTGAGTTTCAACTTTTCCAAGTCTCCTGGTAATGTAAACCCGAAACTCAGCATATCCGTTGCCTAATAAAGGGCTGTCCCCCTCACATTCACAAACACTTGAGCATGTGCGCACTGTCTTTCTCTGTGTTTCACATACACAGCTGCCCCAGTTTCCCCACTAGCAAAACACATATTTTCCACGGGAGCAAGATAAACTAACGCAATCTTCCTGCTTTTCCTTGACCGTGTTTCTTCTCCGGCGTTCCCACATTAATAATACTAAGTCTTGGATCAGCAGATTACCACTTGCAAGGCATTTTCCTATGCATCAATAAACCATACCAATAAACTATGCAGTGAGTGCTTTTTATATTTATAGGTCGCAGAGTCACTGAAGGTCACAGCTATGATTGGCTAAGAATAGATATCAGCGTGCTGGGTTGTCCTTGGCTTTAGGGAACTGAACTCCAGAACCCAGCGCTTACCCACACTGGCAAATCTATGCACATTTATGCCAATGAAGCACAGGTAAAATCATCTTGCTTAATCAATCCTTACTTCATGCTTATTTTTAAGCAATACTTATGAAAAAAGTAAGAGCAAAAGGTTCTAGTGTTCAAAGCTGTATAAATTTTCTGAAGAATTTGCAAACATTATTAGATGTGACCCTTTTGTTATTCCTTATTTCATACATATCTTCTCATACACTCAAAGATCTCAATTAATGCCTGAGGCAGAAATACTTCTATTTACATTAATCTTACGTGCCTCCATCTTCACACCTTCAAGGATAAGGTTTTATCAGTGTTTCTAATATAAATCTTGTGTCTCAAATGTGTTTAATTTATTTGGAAAATTCTGCTTGGAGGCTACTATTGTTTCTCTCTCTTCTTTCCCTTTCAGCTGAAGGCAGTTTTCATTACAGTGACAAAAACCCCCACTATGTTAAAGAAAATTGCACAGAGAGACCCCAAAAATCCATCTACCCAACAAAAATCTAAGTCATTTTCCCCTGCAGTATCATATCAGCAGTAACCGTCATGGGTTTAAAGACATATGGGACCAAGTTTTCATTTTTATATGTGATTCTGATTTGCTGAGACCAAGGTTCCTTGTGAGTTGAGCTACATTTCATTTAGGTGCTAGGCCTCTGGGCCCATGGTAATGTGCCCAGTTCGGGTCAAGGTAAAGCTCTGTGCAGGGCAAGCAATTACTGAGCAAGCCTTATTCCTCAACCCTGCTGAGCTTGGCCATGGCAGAGCTCATTGGCAGGAAAGGCTTCCCAGCCACCCACCTCTGTCTTGCAGAGCATGTTAGGTGAGAGATTAGGAATTATTAAAACTCTTCTATCACACTGTCTGCTACAGATTTCTTGCTAACCCGCAAAATGACCCAATCAGGCTACTTTTGGTTTCAGACCAGTTGCCCCTGTTCTACACTGTTTATAATACGGATGCAAAATACTCTTGAGTTTGTTATCTACACAATTTACATTTCTACTGTCTGTTTCCAGCATTACTGTTAGTACAGTTGAGTCTTCCATAACACTTGTTCTGAAATCATTTGTTCAACCACAATTCATATACCGGGGAACAATTTGAGACTGAAATATAAATGTGAAATTTGCATTTGTTGATGCTGTTTTGTCTCTGAGAAACAATAAATTGCCTCCATCTGAATTAAGCAACAGAGGAACACAAATACACAAGCCTCAAATATCTACCAGCTACTTTGGCTCATAAGCATCTTAATCCACAAGGTTGTGTTTTATAGACCTTTTGCATTCATGGACTTTATTATTCGAATAAAACACTAAGGCAAAGCAAAACAAAACAAAACACATTCATTCAACATCCCAGACTTTCTAAATGTCCTGGTTGAAAATGCCACATAGCACGTGAGAGTAGAAAACACTATTTGTTGGTTCAAAGATTTGAGATGTTGCTACATTCAGCCATGGCTTTTTTTGATGTTAGCGATGGCTGCTTTGGTGGTTTCAAAAACACTGCTACAATTTTAGCTCTATTAAAAAAAAATTTCCAGCGGTGATACAGAACTTAATTAAAGAACAATATACACCACATCCAATTTCTAATTTTGATGAAACAAGTATCTGTTATAAATGCATGCCTTGAAAGATTTCCATTTCAAAGGCAGAAAAATATGCGTCAGGATTTAAGGCTGTGAAAGCAAGCTTCCCTGTGATGTTCAGTGCCAACGATGAGCCAAGAACAATAGCTGCACCCAGGCACATCTGGGGCCACCATTTGCCACCGGATGACTGTCTTCCTGCCCCTTCACAATAATTCCCATGTTGTAGTCCTTCTGCCTTGTGTTGTCTTACTGCCACAAGCAACCTTTATTGTTTTAGGGCAAAATGCCATTTCTCTTACATTTTTGCATTCTGTAAACATTTAGCATGGGGTTAACTGCTTCTAATTTTGATCTATTAATAAGAAAGAGTTAGAGTATTATTTTTTTCCACAAGTCCCATCGTCCTTATGGTGCAACTTTGCATGACACAGTAAATTTTTAAGCATGCATGTGCTCATCTTAGCAGAATTTGCTACTTGCTTGTTACTAAGGCACATTCATTGCTTTAAATATCTGAAATGTCCTGAGCTGGTGATTATAGATCTAATCAGAACATTGTCCCATAATGTTTCACTCACAGCCCTTGACATCAAGGTAAAGTAATGATACCATCCATTCATTTGTTCACACTAAAAGCTCAGCAGTGACTTTTAGTTGTCTTACCCCGCATCCTCACAACATCTCCACGCACCAGTGTCCTTACCCTTCCCAAAGGACTAGGCTACTGCAATGGGCCCTAACCCTGTCTCCTTCCTACACTCTTCCTGACCCACATCCCTCGCCTGGGCCTCTTTTAAGCCCCTACGTCAAAGTGTTCATTTAAAACTATGCCAAATTAGGGCTGACAAGAGAGCTTAGTGGACTAAGTGCCTGATTAGGCAAGCACAGGGACCAGGGTGCAATCCCTGGCACTACTTGCCTATGCCAGGCCCGCCTCTGGGCATGCGAAGCTGGCAACTGAGTCTGGGTGCGGTGTCACATGCCTGAAATCTTAACACTAGGGAGAGTGAAAACAGGAGGATCACTACCAGTCCTAACTGTATAGGGAGACACTGCACAAAATATAAATATAAAAAATAATAAAAAATGCTATGCTAGATCCAGGTATTTCAGGGATTTTGTCCCACTCACAGGGACAATAAGGGGTAGACAGAGCCTCACTGCCCCTTCCTCCCACATGACATTCCCCAACACTTTTGCACACCGCTCTTCTCTGCATCACAGTACGCCAACCCTACTGCCCAAGCACCTGGTATCCCTCCCACTTACCAAGCCCTCTTTTTCCTGAAAGACTTTAGCCTGCCTGCCTTCCTATCTTCCTACAGAGCTCACCCAGGCCCCTAAATGGCTGGCTCCTGGCCCATTCATTCTAAGTCTTTTCTTACACAGCACCTCAGCACTTAATTTAAACTTGAACTCCCTCCTCTAGTAATACCAGTGTCTTTCTCTTCCTTTTTTTAAAAAAAACAGTGTTATAATTTCTACATTTCTTCATCAGTTTCTTGTTTTGTTTACTCTTTTACCCTGTTGGAATATAAATCCTCTAAAGACATGGAATTTTTGTCAGTTTTATTCAATGCTTTATCACTAGTTCCTAAGGCAATGCCTGGTACTTAGTGTCTGCTCAATAAATATGTGTTAAATAAATGAAATAAAGGACTGATGTCTGTGTGAGGAATAAAAAGCCACAAGAGGGCTCGCTTAAAAACAATAACTTAATTGCTTACTATGTGTGATGAGTTGGGAAGTTCTCCATCAGTGGAAGCGCATCACCACCCTGTAAATGGGTACCCTGTTACTCAGATTTCCGTTCAGTGCCACACCATCCCCATCCCACAACTTCAAAAACAAAGCTAGTTTGGCTCCTGCCTTCAGGGCATTCAGTCTGCGGATGGCTGGCACAGAGGCCGAAATGTCCTAGGAGGGGAACAGCAGTGGAGTGTGCTCAACTGTGGTGGTCAGCACACTGACCAGGGGTCAGCACCGGGAAGGAAAGGGCTGGGAGCCAACTATGACAACCGAGGCCAGGCTCTATGTCCACCCAGACCCAGCCAGCGATGTGTGTTTCCCTCCCGTTGGTGACTCCCAAGCTGATCCCATTGATAACTTCAGCTTAACTGACACAGCTGTTGAGGCGCAGGTATTATCATATTATATAGAACCCCAGGACAAGCAAGACTGAAGATCGCTTCCTACAAGAATCTCCATGATCACACTATTTGGGTTGAATTTAATGCCACTTTCATTCCTTTCTTAGGAATGACTGGAAATAAAAATATTTTCTTTAAACTACTTTGTAGTATAGGAAAGAGATGGCGTTATAACAACAAATACAGTCCACCAGGTGGGAGAGTCAACTAACTCACTTCTCTCCAACCTATTGCTAATCTACTGGCTGTCCCACCTGCTTCAAAAGTCTATGAAAAGCAACAAATAGGATATTTATGGAAACCCTCTGAAAGAATAAGTACCTTATACGTAACAGACATAATAACCAAAAAGTGCCTACCAACATGCTAAGATTTAAAATGCTTTTAAGTATACAACCTCCTTCAGCACTATCACAGAGTAAGATCTCCACTTGAAAAGCGCCAGGGAACAATCCCACATGTTTCTCATATCAAAGCTTTGCCAGAGGAAGGAACATTCCCCTACGTGTCCCTTAGGATGAAGGAAATTTGTGATGGTAATCTGCTGCTGTTGTCATAAACAATGACTCCATTGACAATAGTCCTCAATACGGGATTAATAGCAGTATCGTTCTTGAGAAACCTGCTCTCATCTCCAGAGAAAACTGCATTCTTTTCCCACTGACAGACACTTGGAAAGCACAACAGAGCTCTGTGCCACGACGCATGTGGAACTAAGTGCAGCCAAATCAGGAAAACCCAACGCGCAGAAGAAAACTGGAGAGTTCGGCTCTCTCTATCTTCGTGGCAATTAATTAAGGAGAAAGATTTTAAAGAGAGTAGAAAATAATATAGAAGACATTAGAAACAACACACAAATTTGAAAAACAAGATGATAGGTACTCAACAATGTTATGCTGTACGTTGTTGTCGTCACTGTAGTTTGCTCAGATTACCAGATACAGGCATGCAAAATCAGTCAAAGTAAAAATGGTAAACATTAACTGCTCCCTTCCGGGGCGGAGGGGGGAAAAAAATTAGCAATACAATCGTGTTAGCTAACCTATGTATATGCATACATAATTTTTCTCCTTTCCCCTTCTATGTTCACCTTTTCATCATCTCCGTTGTTCATTTCTCTTTGAGCAGCTGTTTTCTCTTTTATGATACCTATTGTATGTACCTTGGAGAAAGGTATTTCTAACCCCCTGTTGCTTTCTAATACACTTAAGGTCCTTCCTGTTTACTTCCTGTTAACTCTTTCAGGTACAACCAAGCCAGCGAGAGTAATGGAAAATCCCCATGATCTTCAGCAACTTCTAACTGATCTCAGAAGAGTGAATTTCTATCAGGGAAATGATTGAAAGACAGAAACTATGTCTGGGTGCTCCGGAGTTACTATGGCTTATCCTCTGAAGGCCTGAGTGTTAAGGACGTGGTCACCAGCCAATGGCACATTTTTGGAAACAGTGGAAGATTTAGGTGGTGAGGCCTGGTGAAAGTTAGGTCACTGGGGTGTGCCCTTAGGGGGAAGCCCCAGCCACTTTATCTCTCTGGTTTGCTTCCTAGTCTTGAGGAAGGTGTATTAAGCAGCTTTTTCTACAATGTGTTTTCCATCATAAAATTTTGCCTCATCCCAACCCTAAAGGCAACAGGAATAAGACCATGGCCCAAAATCTCTGAAATGCTGAGCCCAAACAAACTTCTTGAGAAGTTGGTATATTTCAAGGTATTTTTTTTTTTAATAGTCACTCAGCTGGATAACATAAAAAGCAGTGGAGATTTTCAATCTCACTTCCCTAATTCTCTAAGATACAAAGAACTCTCCTTGTGTTAGACTGGGAGCTGTTCACCAGCCTGTGTGTGAGGCTGGCTGATATACTCTGCTGCAAGAGGATTATGCTTCCTTTTTTAAAGAAAGAGCCCTAAGGAGCTGTGTTTTAGTCTCTGGCATAGGCAAGCCAGCATTCAGTGTGGTCAGCTGAAGGTGCAGAGTGGAAGTAAAGACCTTTCCTTGCACATGAGATGGGTGGCAGAGGCACGTGAAAGGCCATGTGAGCTGGGCTCCAAAGAAGCCAGTGGTCCTCTGCAGCCCAAACACTGAGGAAGGCGTGTCCTTTCAAAGCCTTCCTCAGAGGGATGGTTTTCTGAAACTGAGGGAAAAAAAACCTAGCCTAGGAGAGCAGAAAATCCCTAAGCGCCTCTATTTGCATGCAGCCCTGAGAAAGGAGAAGCTGTTTAAAGGCAAAGAGTTTAGCTGCACCTGCAGGGAGCTTTGGCCTTTTCAGCACAGACACCCAGGAGACCTCCTGTCAAGCAGGAGCCTCTAGCTGAGAAGGCAGCGGGGAGTCGTCAGAGGGGCTGAAGGTGGGAGAAAGGGGAAATCCAGGAAGGATCAACCCACCTGCCACAGTCTGGGTGATATGCAGGAAGAGGGAGGAGGGAGGAGGGCACAGAGGGAAGAGATAAAGGAACAGATGCGCGGCCGCATCTCCAAATATCCATCCCCCTGGACAACACATGGGAGCAATGCGTTTTTTTAAAAAATCATTAATTCAGTTATACAAATAAGAAAGTGAGTTTCTTTGCATTTCTCCCGATTCCCTCTTCCCTGCTCCCAGCTCCCCGATTCTCTCCACAGCACTTCCCACTGAGAGACAGCATGGAGGAGCAGAGCTGAGAAACAGTGCAGTGTGCTGCTACTTCTTTGCTCTCTCTCCTTTTAAAAAAATCACGTCAAAGCCCCTTGCCTTCAGTAATCCTCAGTATTCCCTCAGGAGCTGAGTTAAGATTTAATTGTGAAATTTGCATAGTAACTCAGCAAATAAATTCTCTCATCTCTCATAGACCTTTCACTGCAGAGGGCCATTTTAGTTATAAATCACTTATTTCGAGATCTCCATTGCATCAGCATTTTATATCCCTGAGGAAAGTGGAAACGGGGAGAAAATCCAATGACATGCAGAGTTAGTGTCTGGCTTCCGCTCTTTGGATTAGGTCAGAGGAAAATAGCCTGGATGAGGAAGTGATTAACAAGTGCCATCTTTGTACCTGCTGCTTTTCCAAAGAAAACCTTGCGTGTAATAACCTGGTCCTCCAACTACCTCAGGGGCTTCCCATAGCTTGCCTCCATTCAGCACACAGTAAACCAGGAATTCAAAGTGAGGCACAGAGCTACACAGGGATGCTACGCAGACTTTAGCCTCTGTCTATGCTGAATCATCAGCAGCTCTCTGGCTGAAGTAAAACATGTGGCATTGAATCTGGGAAGTGCCTTCAAGTTCAGAGGAGTTGATGTGTCTCAATCCTTCTGAAGTTCTTAGGTTCCATTGGACAAACAATCTAGAAAAGAGGGAAATTTTATTTCTATTTCTTCTCTCTTTCTCCAAGCTGAAAAGGCTCAATTTTGGAACATTCTAGCATGTTCCAGAATGTAAAGATAATTGTTTGGCTGAATCAAATAAAGACAGTGTTACCTGAGCTTAGAAACCATTTTCTATAATACTTTCATGTGGTTTATCTCAGCCTCAGAACCAGCCTTTCCTTTTTAGCATGACATAAGCATGATGGGACCTTAAAGGAAGCCATGACACACTTCATGCCTGTAATGGAAGAAGAAGAAGAAGAAAAAAAAAAAAAGTGAAACCATTACAGAAAAATCAATTGATGAAGCAAGAAAGTCTAATAAAAGCAAAAGGAAGTATCTTTGATCATCTACTCTCAGAATATACTATCTCTGCCTAGAAATAACAACACATAAGTGGCACTAAACAAGGATCCATGCAGTACTGCTCTGTGCCCTTAAATTTAGTGGCCCCTAGGAAGGAAACCCCAAAAAATTCTCTTACTACAACATACTTGGATTGTCACAGGTTAAATTGCTCATGAACCAAGGTTTGACAATCTCATTGTAAAGAATATTGCTATTCATGAAGAAAAAAAAAAAAAAAACTTAAAAAGAGCAAACAGAGAATTTTATGCAGATCACTTGCTTTCACCCAAAAATTTGAAGATTGTTGATCAAACGCAAGCCCTGTAGTCATATTTCCTTCAAACAACTGATTTCAGTGCCTTATTTATTCTGTAACTGATCAAAACGTGGTGTCCCAATTTGCAAGTTATGCTTGTCAGCCCCAGGAGGGTAGTGGGAATGTGAATGTCGGAAACGAACCAAGGAGTCTACCTGTCTTTGCAGATGCGTTATCTTCCCAGGGATGCACACCAAGTGGTCTCTCAGGGTAAGAGTTTCTTTTTTTCTCCTTTCCTACTTCTCTCATTGAAGTCAATAAGCAATTTTAAGATCCAGTGTAAGTGACTTTTTATCTCTCCTGACTTTATAACTGCAACTGTAATACCTTTCTGAAAAATATTGTCACAAGAAATTATAATAAATATAAGGTAACTTGCTAGGTAAAAATATCTATCAAAAACTAATCATAAGCTTATGGCGAAACACATGTAACCTTATATAAAAATCAAGAATAAAAAAGGATAACTACACCATTCGGTATTATTACTTTGCAAGTTATTATTAATGTAATGCAGAGAAAAAAAATCATGCACAAGCATTGATAATATGAAACACTATTCATAAGGTACAGTAGTCTTTTATTTTGTACAGTTTAAGCTACCTGTGGCCAACTGAATTCCAAAAATATTAAATGGAAGATTCCAGAAATAATAGACAAGCTTTAAATTGCGGGCTATTCTGAGAGTCATGATGAAACAGCCAACTCTCCCACTCTGTCCAGCCCAGCTTGTAAATCACCTCTTTGTCCACTGTATCCATGCTGTCTGTTTTGCTCTCTCATTAATCACTGATAAGATTGATTGCTGCATTATTACAAGGCTGTTTCTTAAATTTAAGGAACACTTAGGTTACTGAGTAATGACCCTAAAGCATAAGAGTCATGACGCTGGTAATTTGGGTATGACAAACACAAAGTATAAAGTGTTTCCTTTAAGCAAAAAGGGGTGAAAGTTCTTTTCTGTCTATTTTTTTTTATTGTTTTTAGTAGAAAGTTGATAGTTTCACTACACAGCTCTGACTCATACTGATCCTCCTGTTTTCAGCATCCCAAGAGCTGGGATTACAGGTGTGCACCACCAGGCCCAGTCTCAGCTTCGGTTTCAGCACACCCCAGGGCTGGGGCCTGCATGGCATACCAGGGATTGATCCCCGATCCCTGCACCTGCCTAAGCAGCCACTTCAGTCTGTTGAGCTATCTGTCTGGCCTGAAAGTTCTTGACTTAATAAGCAAGAATAAATTGCATACAGAGTTTACTAAGACCTACAGTAAGAATGAGTCTTCTATCTGTGAAACTGCAAAGTATGAAAAAGAAATTCATGGTAGCTTTGCCATGTCACCCAATGCAGCAGAAGTTACAGCCACAGTGCCTAAGTGCTCAGTAAAGATAGAAAAGGCATTAAATTGTAGGCTTTGCTACTAGCCACGGTGTCAGGCATCCACCGGCAGTTTTAGGATGTATTCCCTGCTGATGAGGGCATACTGTATATGACTATGCCTTGGAAATTCCAAAGCAATTTAGTGAAAATCAATAAGAATTCGTCTCAAGATAACACAAAGCATGATAACAATAAGGCATTCCATTTATTTTAGAAATAAAAGCAAAAACATAAAAAAGATAAGAAGAGAGCTACCTTGCAAGTCCTCTGAGATTTTCTCCACTTCAAGCCTAGTGCAGATGGGGGCAATATACAAAGCCTGAAGACAGGAAACTCAGGGGAAAGTCAGTACCCACAACACTGAGTGTTCTTCCTCCTCAGTCCCATCCTAGCAAGGGAAATGTCTGAATCTCAGCACTGAACATCACCAGACCTCTATAAAGAAAATATAGGAAAAGTAAATCATCTTCACTTTTATGTTCTCAGAGATTAGTACTATTTCCATTCCAACTAAAGTTGTCAATCTACAACGTACAGTTGTTGTAGCTAAAATGTAAACACGTGACATGTGAAAGAAACATCAGAGAATGACAGAAATCAATAGAAAGATACAAGCAAGCTAGGAACACTCTTATAATCCCTGCACTGTGAGAGGCTGAGGCAGGAAGATCTCAAACTTGAGCACAGCCTAGGAAATTTAGTAACACAGTGAGAGCCTTTCTTAATCTTTTTAAAAGCCTGGAAATGTACCTCAGTGTAATGGCCCTGGGCTCAAGCCCCCATGTTACATTAAGCAAAACCTTTTCAAAAGCAAACTAACAAAAATGGTAAAATAATGCCCTTCCAGTGTCCTCAAATAAATGTTAATTTGCTAAATAAGAACAGATTGGGTTTCTTAAAAAGAGAGAGCAGGAAAAAATGTAAGATATGAAACAGAAAGCTCTATTAGTGAGAAAACATTTGACAAAACCAAAAATTGTATAGAATGGTTGAAAGATAAAACCATTCTGATGTCAAAAAAGGAGAAATTATGTGCTAGAAGTGTCAGAAGCTAGCCGGGCATGGTGGCGCACGCCTGTAATCCCAGCACTCGGGAGGATCGGTGCGAGTTCAAGACCAGCCTGGGCTACAAAAGTGAGCTCAGGACCAGCCTCAACTGCATAACCAGACCCTGTCTCAAAAAGACAAAAAAAAAAAAAAAAAAAAAAAAAAAAAAAAAAAAAAAAAAAAGAAGTGTCAGAAGCTAAAATGTATAGGATGAATTCCAGGATAAGAATAGGGAAATAAAAGAAGGAGTCTAAAGAAATAATTCACTGCTGCGCTCTCTAAGCTGAAAAAGTGTCTATCACAGTGAGGTGCCCCATTCCTTTCCAAGTTGGCTCCTCAGCTACTGGAAAAGAAACATCTTGCAGGCATAAGATTGGAAAATTCTTCTATAAAATACTGATAAACCCAAGAAAAACGGCAGAAACTAATATTTAGACTACCACACACAAGCAGTCATCTCATGCTGTCCTGTGCCTGGACTTGATATATGAGTAGATACACAGACTTTGGAAGGGGGCTAATGCAGTGGATACAAAGGAAGTCAAAACCAAACAAACTAGGAGAGAATTTGGCATAAAGACATAGTGAAAAGAGAAAGGGAAAAGATACTTTGAAAATATTGTCAGTGAGATAAGAGGAGACATTAATCTATCAAATGAAAGCACTAAACTATGAAATACTCAGTAAATAAGACATGCTTCAGACATTAAATTATGAGGACAGGATATTAGAAAACATATCAATAGAAAGCATGAAACATAAGCTTAGAAAATCTCCTAGAAAGTAAAACAGAGACAGAAGTGGCCAACATAAAAGGTCATAAAATCTGAAGACTAATACAGTATCCAAAGTGTAAACTTTAAACATTTAGATAGAAAGAATAGGATGAAGAAAAGGGAAATGCAATAAAAAGTCCATGGGATTTATTTCAACCTTCAGAAATATCATGAAGAGGACTGAAGAGTTAGCTCAGTAGTCTAAGCACCTGCCTCAAAAGCACAAGGACCCAAGTTCCATCCTCAGGATTGCACGCCATGTCAGCCTTGTGTGGAGCTAGCCACCAAAACCGGGCATGGTGGCACATACTTATAATCCCAGAGCTGAGGAAGATGAGACAGGAGGATTATTACAAGTCTAAGCTGCATAGAAAGATCCTGTGATGGGGCTGGGGAGATAGCTCAGTAGAATAAGTGCTTGCCTGGCAAACTCAAGGGCCTGAGTTCAATCCCCAGTTCCACAAAAAAAAAAAAAAAAAGAAAGATCCTGTGCCAAACAAATAGATAAACAAACTTTTAAAAAATTCTGAAATACCATGAAAAGCCCATCATTTAAATTATGCTCTCACCAGCAGGTAGACAGGCATCAAGGTGAGGTAAGTAATTGATTCTTAGATGAACATGGAAATGTAAGCCATTTTCTACTTTATTTATTTATTTATTTATTTATTTATTTATTTATTTGGGAAGGGCCTACAGAGTATTCAGGGTCTCACTCTTAGATCAGACTCTTAGTGATCTGAATATTTACAGCCTTCCAAGAGCTGGGATTACAGGCATGTGCCACCACACCCAGTCTCAGTTGCTGTCTCAGTGTACCCCATGGGTGGGGCAGGGCCAGCAGGGTAGGGCCAGCAATCCAACTCGCAGCCCCTGTGCTGGCTTGCAGGCGCTTTAATCTGCTGAACTATTTGATTGGCCTTCATAAGCCATTTCCTGAAAGAGTGATAGAGTCGCTAAGCTGTGTGCCTCTAATCTGTTGACCAAGTGTGTAAATAAGAAGATTCTACATCAGTTTAACGGTCATATTTTTTAAGTATCCCTGGCCATTCTTTATAAAATAACAACTGCAAATTATTTCCTTGCTTCGTATTTAGCTGTATTTTGACTTATATACTAAGCACCAGCTGACACGGGATACCTTTGCTTCTTCACTGTGCTCCTCTTTTCCAATTAGAATGTACACGGGAGAACAGACATTTTGTTTTCTTTCATGTTGAAACTGTGATCACTTAGAATTTGTTGTACTCAAGGTTGCACAAGGGAAACAATTTAATACAGGTTGCATCATTCATAGGATTGTTTTGTAGTAATGACCCAGAGAGTCAAATAGAAAAGAAGGCAGGAGTATCTAGCCAAAGGCCTGGATGCCATGGCAATGTCCTGCAAGAGTCCAGCTGAAGACCTAAAGCCCATCCCAATTCCCCACATGAGTCAACTGGAGGCCTAGAACCCACAGCAATGTCTCCTGCAGACGTGTTTTACATAGCTGCACTGGGAAGGCCCTGAGGTCACTGGTAGAAGCTAAAAAGTCTGTGCCATTGGGGTAAAGGATCTGGGTCAACAGGCTGAGGAATCTGTACTGGAGCCAGACAGCAACACTAAAAGTAAGGATCAGAGCTTCTCCAAAAGGTACCACAATCATCCTCTGCAACAACGAGGTCCCAAGCTCCGCTGATGATGAGAACAGCCAGGCTCATACCAGGAAAGCAAATGCAGTAAACTTCTCCAGGAGGCTAAGCAGTGCAACTTCTTCTCTGGAGCCAAGAAACAAGGGTCAAAGTGAGGACCAGAGCTTCCCCAACGTGAACCGTACCCATTCTCAGTGACCAAAGGTCCTGAGTTCCTTCAATAATAAGAAGAGCAAGCTCATCCGGAAAGCCTGCATATCAGACTCCCCCAGGAGAACCAACAGCACCCTTTTCCCCTGCAGCTCTCCTTCTGTGCTGCCTGCAACAGTCCTCAGGTGAGCCCTGCACACCCAGCACCGCACTGATTGAGTTCAGCGGGGTGTTACAAGTTACCCACCAGCCGTTAATCCACCACAGAATTACAGTCAAGATAAATAGATGCTTAATAAATAGAGCAATAATAAACAAATATGCTTTATTTAAAAAGCATATAAAATATATTCTACACCGGGCTTTTATTATTTAAATTTTTGCTATGTATTTCTTTTGGGAGTAATTTGTTCAGGTTTATTGAGGTATGATTGACAAATAAATATTTGTTTATATAAAAAATATGTACAATGTGAGGATTTGATATATGTAAACATTGTGAAGTGATTAGCTCAATCAAATTAACACATCCATCACCTCACACAGTTACCACTTTTTGGTGTGGTTATTACACTTAAAATCTGCTTTCTTAGCAACATTTTTCAGTCCAAAGAGTATCATTAACTACCATCACCACACTGTATCTTGAATATTCAGAACTTCCTTACCTTACACCTGAAAATTTGTGACCTTTGACAGAGGTGGCCTTACTTCCCAACCTCCCACCCCAACAACCACCATCTACCATGTGCTGCCATGAGGCCCACCAACTTAGATGCTACCTACTCTACTGCCGAGATGATACAGTACCTGTGCTTTTGTACCTTGCTAATTTCAGTTATGTCACATTTTCTGATCCATTCACCAATCAGTGGACACCCAGGCTCTTTCCATATCTTGTGTGCTATGAAAAAGGCTACAATGTATATGGGATAACAGATTATCTCTTGAAGATATGGATTGCATTGTCTCTTGGCATATACCTGGGGATTGATTGCTGAATCATATAGTACTTCTATTTTTTTAACTGTTGAGTAACTTTCATAATATTTTCCATATTTGCAGAACTATTTTACAATCTTATTAAGGGTGTAAAAGGGTTTCCTTCTCTGGCCAGTCTTGTTTTCTTGATCACAGCCATTCTAATATGTATGATGTGATATTTCATTGTGTTTGGATTTATATTTTTCCTTGATAATTAGTGATGATGAGTAGTTTTCTCACATATTTCATGGCCATCTGTGTATCTT